>JASDQU010109313.1:26955-37517 GCA_032191745.1 Picea mariana
ATCTAGCTATCAATGGCAATCACATGAGAAAAACTATGCTCTGATACCACCTGATCCAAAAATAGGGGGATGAATTGGTTTTCTATGCAAGCACCCTCTACTCCATTAAAATAAACTTCAGGACCTTGCTCAATGTCTTAGTTGTGTAAGAGGAAATATGTGTCAAGTTTATGCCTTTTTTATGTGTTTATGTATGAGGTGTTTTTTTAAAGGTTAAAAATGTTGTTTAAAGAATATAACAACAACATTAAGTGCAACAAATAATAACCATCAAACTCACAACAATAACAAGATGATAAAGGATTTCACCCCCAACTGGGCTACATCTCCTTGAGCCTCCATCAATGGACTAGGCTCTCTGGGAGTAGTTTGTCAAAGATTCTTTTACAAGATGCTGCTCAACTCCAATGGATTTACTAACTGTACCATTGGGTTCATAATACATAAAAACCCCAAAAATGACTATTAGATCTCTAAAAACGGACCATGGCTCATCCAGGCATGACCTCTTCTAATGGTGGCCTTGAGCTTCTCTAAGATTCCTTGTGGAAAAAACACTTGAAAAAGTCCTCAAATGCCTCCGAAACCTGTCCCAATGTGTTCATAGCATAACAATTAGTCAAAAATGATTATTCAGTCACAGAAAATAGACTTGGGCTCATCTGAGCACGACCTCCTTCAATGGTGGCCCTAAACTCCTTGGAGCTCCCTGAAACTTCAATGTAGAAAAACCAAAAACCAAATAGAAGTCTTCAAATGGATTTGAAAATGGTACCAATGGATTCAGAACATCCAAAAACCACTAGCTAGGCTTTTTCGGCACCTCATTTGGCCAAAACATGAAGAAGTTAGGCCTCCTGCCATTTTCCGCCTTCAAGCTTGTTGTCTCTGGTTCACCAATTCGCACCTCCTGTGTGAGTAACCTAGCTTCTGGGTGTTTCCCATGCCTAAACCTAGCACACATGTGCATGCCCACAAAATGTGCCAAAATTTTGCACCATTATTGAACTAAGCCCCTGAATCACGGAGGTGTTGGGCGCATGGGGGGCATGTGGCCACGTCCCAGCGCATAAAAAGGGCTACGTTAGCAAGGTTCATTGTGTGCTTGAGAAGTGGCAGCATGTGGAGTTAACCATTTAAAATAAAACCCACATGAATTTGCATGTAGTGTTGTCCTATGGCATAACGTATACGACCGGGGGTTGGGACTAAGCCCCAGCCCGGATGCGCCCCAAATATACAACACACCACTTTAAATATATGTGAATACATATATATTACAAGGAATAAATGGTGGCGCGCCGGTTGGGTGGCCTTTTCCAAAGCTTTGCGTCAGTGGGGGAAGTCTGGGGTTCGAACCCCATGGACTCCATAAAAATTTTAAACACCATACCCAAGGTGCCACGTGGCATCCCACGTCTGGGCCCTGTGGAACCACTCTATTGGCCAATAATTACCACGTGTCGAAATCTCATTCGCCCACATGTATGCCCAAGCTGCTAACTCAACATTTTGCCATGTCAGCATCATGCCACATGTCCTCACATCATTCGTCCACATTAGCATGCCCAATCAACACCTGCCACGTCATCACCTGTATGGACTATACAACCAACATTTTTTTACCTGTTTGGCAAATCGAACATAATGCGATATCTCTCTCATCCGATGTTCGTTTGACCCCGTTCAAAGTGAGTTGGGTTTGTGACGACGAGGCCTACGTTCTTGTTCGTTTTGAAGAAATTCCAGACACTTTGATTTTTGGGCTAAAATTTGACCCCTAGTCCAGATTCTGATCAATTGGTCAACGATCAGATCAAGTTGTGACCGTCGGATATGAAAGCACCAGATCAATGAAATGGATTGATTGTAGAGAGCAAAGGGATAATTCAACTATACGTTATTTCCAATCCCGCAATTATTCTAGATCGTTAGATCTCATCGATTCAAAGATCAACGATTGTGGTTGACTCACCATCAATCACACAACTTCAATTGTGGAGTTTGGGCGATGAATTAAACCACTCATAAGTTATGGTTCCACAATCCAAATCGACCGTTGGATCAATTTAAGTGGAAGGATAGGATAAGTAAAGACGAAGATCGTCCGATAAGAAGTCCCGAAGTAAATGAGGACCGTCCGATCTATTCAGAGTGCACCAAGGTAGTAATGGTCAACTTTGGTGGTGACCACTTCGGCAAAAAAGGGATGAGATCCCGAATACCCGAAGGCTAAAGTATCGAAGAGAACATGAGTTGTTCGATATGAAAAATATTTCAGGAGTGATATTGACCGTCAGATATATAAATTGGAAGGACATGATAAGCAATGATGAAGGCCGAAACCCAAAGTCCTGAAGTAAATCAGGACCATCGGATCTAGACAATACATGATGGTCGTTGGATCAGAATAGTGGTCAACTTCGACGCTGACCACTTCATAGAAAAAAGGATTCAGAACATATGAGTTCACCCGAAGTTCCGAAGTCACTCTCAGTCGTCGATCTGAGATACATTTTAGGAGTTAGTAAAACCGTTAGATCCAGGAGAAGAATATGTGCCACATCGGGAGATCTATGTCAGTATACCATGTCAGCAAGGACATGCGGCACAATCAGATAATGAAAAGTGTCAAGATGAAATCGTCATTTCAGGTATGTTTAAATCACGAATCTGAGTGACACGTGGCAACCACTCGACTTGTGCCACGTCAACAAGTGACATCAGCAAGTTACGTCACTCTGGAATTTTTTACTTCGGGAGTTTCACCACCAGCAAATGACCTATGTCCCAAAGTCCCGAAGTGAACATGAGTCATCCGATCTGAAGAACGCTTCGGGAGAATTCTCAACCGTTGAAGATTATGGACACGTGTCTTTTATTCGGGAGATTTTTAAAGAGGTTGGAAGTCGCGAAGGATAATGTCCTGAAGTACCGACAGTCGTCCATCTCATAGGGAGATTAAAAAGTGACCGTTGATTTTGATAAGTGATCAAGCACTCGCTTGTCCTAGCGCCTGGTCACCGCCTGTGGTCATATGGAATAAGAGAAATAAAGGTAAAATATAATACATCGCTTAAGTTAATAATCCCGTGGTTTTGCGTTGTTAGTCATATGAAAATGGTTTGAAGGAAGCGCCTCTGTAGAACTTAGTTTCTGCAATATTTGCAGAGTTATGGAACTAAGTTAAATGAAAGGGCTTCTCGATAATATTTTGATAAAGAAAAACAAATGATATTATTATTAAATGAAGGGGTGTGATGGTCCAAACAAAGGGACACAATGTTTCATATCTCACACCAGTTGGAAGAATATATAAATGAGAAAGAGTGGTGCGAAGAAAGTGTCTTTATAGTCCAGTGAAGAAAATCAAAACAAAAGCAAAGTCCAAGATGAAGAACTGTTAGTTCTAAGGTTCCTGTCAATATCTTATTGAAGATCAAGAAAAGAAGGAGACATAACACTTATGCAATCCAGTGTATGATACAAAAGTTTTCTGGATTCAGAAATTAAGGGTGGTTGGGTGGTGTAAAGGCAGGTTGGAGCCTGCAGGGGAGTAGGTGCTTCCTTGTCAGTTGTAGTTGACTAAATAGGGGGTTGTAACCTCCTACCAGTTGGTGCTAGTGAACAAGGGGAGTAGGTGCTTCCTTTTTAGTTGTAGCTAACTAAACAGGGCGTCGAAGCCTCCTACCAGTTGGTGCTAGTGAAAAAGGGTGTCGGTGCATCCTGATCAGTTGGTGCTAATCTAAAAGGAAGAACATATTCCTTCTATGTAAGTTGTAAAAACATAAATTTGCAGTTAATAGAAAAGTGTTTGTGGTTTTCCCAATTGGGTTCCACGATAAATATTGTGTTAAAATATTGATTGCATTAATAGAAGAAAAATTGATAAAATTATTCTGTCATTGATTCACCCCCCCCTCTCAGTGACAAGGTTCGATCCTTCAATTGGTGGGTCTCTTCACTAAGGTTTTAAATCACTTGAAGATAAATATACATCGAGATGGATCAACAGTTGAAGATGCCATAAAAATCCCCCTATTTGATGGTGAAGACTATGTTTTCTGGAGTGTTAGAATGACAAGTTATCTGATTTCCATTGGAATGGAAGTATGGACATTAGCCAAAAAAGGATATGATATTCCAAAAGTCACTCCCATAGAAGTAGAACACAAGAAGAAATTTTGGGAACATGCAAAGGCTTTAAACACACTACAAGTTGGACTGAGTAAGAAGATCCTTGCTAAAGTACTAAACTATCAAAATGCAAAACAACTCTGGGATAAATTGGAAACTATATATGTAGGATATTACAAGGTAAAGAGGGCCAAATTCCAGACTCTAAAAGTACAATATGAAGGTCTAAAAATGAAGGATAAAGAAAATATCTCAGATTACTTCGAAAGAGTTGATAATATTATTAATGCAACAAGAGGTTTGGGAGTAGAAGTGTCATACAATGACCTAGTTGAAAAAATACTAAGAACACTACCTATGCTATACAATCCTAAAGTGTCCACTCTTGAAGATTGAGAGAGTCTAGATAAACTCACCATGGATGAATTGTATGGAATCCTCACAGCCTATGAGTTAATATTAGGTCATGAGAACCTCCTAGAAGGAGAGGCAACCTTCAAGGTGCTCTAGAAAACAAAAAATCAGAAGCAAAAACCTCAATCCATCCATCATGAAGAATCTGATGTAGAAGAAGCCAATTTTATTAAAAAACTTCAGAAAGGATCAAGGAAGTACAAAGGAAAGTTGCCTTTCAAATGTTTTAATCGTGGCAAGGTTGGCAACTTTTCTTCCAAATGTTCCTATCCCAAGGAGGACCCTAAAGATGAAGAAGACAAAAATAAACAATACAAGAAGAAGGAAAAACCCAACTACAAGAAAAATTTTTACAAAGGGAAAAATATTTTTTACTCAAAAGAAGAAAACAAAAGTTCATTAGAGTCTAGTATTGAAGAGCCTAATGAGATGGAATAAATTGAAGAGCCTAATGAGATGGAATAAATTGAGAATGAGGAAGAGTCAAAAGTTGAAGCAGAGGTTAATTTGGAAGGATAACTTCTTAGTGCCTTGGATGAATTAAGAAGATACAAAACTAGATATAGACAGCTAAAATGTTGTGTAGTTGAACAAAAGGAAAAACATGAACATAAAGAAAAAGAGATGGAGAAAATCATGAGCAACCTGAAAAACCAAATCCTAGAAGCAAATAGCATGGAAGAAAGTCTTGAAAAGTATCTTAAAGAGAAACAATTCCCTATGAAAGAATGGAGGCAAAAATAGTTCACCTAAGAAAAGAACTTGATACAAAACTCATTCAAACAAGATATGAAAATAGATCTAAAATATTAGATAAGATTATTACCACACAAAGGGATTCAAGTAATAAAAATGGAGTAGGTTATTCTCAATAAGAAAACCAAGTTAACTCAAAATCTTATGCAACTTCTCTCCTCAGTACATTCAAGAAGAAAGATGAATAAAAGACAAGTAATGATCATAACTCCAGAGGACTACTTCCACCCATGAAGAAGGAATATAAGACAACACCAAAAAAGGTTTATCAAAACAAGTATCCTCACATTTTCTTTGGTTATTTCTTTTCATTCTCTAATTTCAGACACAAAGATATGAATTGTAGAGCATATGGAAGGAAAAACTTGAGGGTTAAGAACTATAACCTTAAAGATAACCAAATAGTAAATCAAGTTAAAAGCATAAACTATAACTCCTTTGCACCTCTACAAGAAGGGAACCCAAAATGATTCAGATGTCATAATTATGGACATAAAGCCAGTAGTTGTAGATTGTAGATTAATGGAAGTCTCAGAAAAACCAAAGTTCATTAGAGAGAAAAAGAAGCTTTGGAAAGAAAAAAACATCAAAAGAGGAATGTCTTATTTCCTTGAAATCCCAAGATAAAAAATATCTCTGGTATGTTGACAATGGGTGCTCAAAACATATGACAAGAAACGAGGACAAGTTTTTGAACTTAAAGAAACAAGAGAATACTCAACCTATTCTATGAAACTCATGGAATGGAATACAAATAAAATAAAAAAATCTCTGCTGCCAAAACACCTCAGCAAAATTGGATTGCTGAGAGAAGGAATAGAATTGTCCAGGAAGCTGGAAGGAATATGCTCAATGAAACAAAATTATCTAATGGATATTGGAGGGAATCTGTAAGCACAATAGTATACATATTGAACAGAGGTCATCTCAGGATTAATAGTAATAATACTCTTTATGAACCTTGGTTTGGAAGAGCTCCTTCGGTAAAATACTTCAAGGTCTTTGGAAGTAAGTGTTACATCAAAAGGATTGATGAGAATCTTGGAAAATTTGATTCTAGATCTGATGAAGGTATCTTTCTTGGATATGCTTCTACCAAGAAAGAATACAGATGCTACAATATTAGGTTACATAAGATTGTTGAGAGTGCAGATGTCAAGGTGGATGATTTAAAAACAATAAGGATCAAACATCAAGAGACTATACTTGACAATGAAGATGAAGATGAAGATTATGATGAGTCAGTTGGTACATAAGAAAAAGTTGTGAATCTTAGAAAGAAGGTTGAGAAGTCAAACACCCAAATCAATTTCTTGAACAAATCCATGACCTTGGATGAGATCTTGGATAGTCATAGATCACCAAATGACAAATTCGGTTTTGGCTATAACATGGAAGAAATTATTACTCCTAAGAAATCTGATGCATGTCTCTCATTTATAAAAAAATAGGTGAAGGATGGTCTGACGCATGTCCTTCATGCTCAAAGAATGAAAGAAACACTACAATGTCTAGAAGATCAAATAAAGGAAGACATCTAGAAGCTACTCATACACCTCAAACCTGGGATTGTAGGCATCATGGGAGAAAACAAGTTGGTAGGTTCAACAACAGTATAAGATGTTGGAACTGCAATATTGTTGGACATATTGCTACACATTGTTACACTATGAGATGCTACAGTTGTGGTGGATATGGCCACAAAGCCCATAACTGTTGGAACTCAAGAATAAATTCAATGAGAAATGATTCATACAATACGAAAAAAAGAGTAAAGGAAACATGGAAGAAAAATGAAGTTGCAGTAATAGAATATTAGAGAACAAAGTTCAACAAACCAGGACATTCACAAATGTGGATAGAAAAGACTAAACAAGTGAACATGAGTGAAGTCAATTGTTGCTAAAAGAATTATAGTCATGTGACAAACATAGTATAAACTTTCTCAGATGACTTTATAGCAATGCACAGTAGAAAAGTATCGTGGATAGAGATGGATACATCTGGCTAGAGATCGATGAGAATCAATGGACATATCCAAGGGTCATTTGAAAAATATGAACTACAATTGCGCAGTGTTCTAGTAGGACAACAATATCCGCAGTAACAACATTATGATATACATGACATCTTGTAGAGATAACAATAGGAGATACCTTGTCAGGAATAGCTACCATTTTTAGAAATAAAGGGGGAGAACATTTAGAGGCAGAGAGAGCAGACTGACAGGGGGAGTTATTCATTTATGGCACCCAAAACATGATTGTAGGGGGAGTTACCAGAGTTCAGATATTTATCAGTAGCATATAGACAGACAGATCATAGGAGGAGAAATCCTTTGCCATTGATGTCAAAGGGGGAGAGTAAATTCAAAGGAAAGAATCATCATCATAGGGGGAGATTGTGTATGAATCTGGTGTGTTTCCATCAATGAAAAAGGGGGATATTGTTGGACATAGTGTCGTTAATGTCAAATAGTATAAATGTATGTAGAGTTCATGAAAAATAAATATATGCAGTATAACAATTAACAGAAAATGTCAGAAAGTATGCAAAGAATGAATCTCATAAGAAAGTACATTAATCAAATCTCATAAGGAAGAGCGCATTGTAGAAAAGTCATAGGGATCGATGGAAAGACTGAGAAGTTGATCGATGCACAGGAAAATGTGAGAAGCCTCAACAGTCATCCGATCAAGAAATTGACGATGTTGATTGTCTCATGTAATGGGATTTATCTCACATTGGAAGTGCGAAAAATCTTATGTAGGTTTATATACACAACACTCTCCATATCTTATCGAATCTTAGTGCAAGGGTATGGTGGGGGCTCTAGGTGCTTGGAATCCTCGAGAAGCTCACCAGCCTAGAGCTTGGGATGACCTATCAAGACCCCTACCTTTTGGTCAAAGAGACAATAACTGTCAAACTGATGATGAAGGATCTCGGTCGTTCATTGGAAATATATTTTTTATTTATATACATCGCACATTGGTTATATGAATGACTGTGGGATTAAGGACCATTAGAGGATTGGTCAAGGATCAGATCAAGTTGTGACCGTTGAATACACAAGCTCCAGATCAACAACATGAATTGATTGCAGAGAACGAAGGGAGAATTAAACTATATGTTATTTTCAATCCCGCAATTATTCTAGATCATCATATCTCATCGATTCAAATATCAATGACTGTGGTTGACTCACCAACAATCACACAACTTTAATTACGGAGTTTGGGTGAATAATTAAACCACTCGCAAGTTATGGTTCCACAATCCACATCAACTGTTGGATCAAGTTAAGTGGAAGGATAGGATAACTAAAGACGAAGACCATATGATAAAAATTCCTGAAGTAAATGAGGATCGTCTGATCTATTCAGAGCATGAAAAGGTAGTAGTGGTCAACTATGACGATGACCACTTCAACAGAAAAGGTCTGAGATCCCGAATACCTAAAGGTCGAAGTCCCAAAGAGGACATGAGTCGTCTTATCTGAGAAATATTTCGGGAGTGATATTGATCGTTTGATCTATAAAGTGGAAGGATAAGATAAGAAATGACAAAGGCTTAAACCTGAATTCCCAAATTAAATGAGGACCATCGGATCTAGACAATACATGATGTTCGTTGGATAAGAATAGTGGTCAACTTTGGTGCTGACCACTTTGGAGAAAAAAGGATTTAGAACATATGAGTTCACCTGAAGGCTGAATTTCCGAAGTCACTCTCAGCCATCGATCTAAGATACATTTCGGTAGTTAGGACAACTGTTAGATCCAAGAGAATAATATGTTCCACATCGAGATATCTACATCAGCAGACCACGCCAGCAAGGACACATGGAAAATTTAGATAATGACAAGTGTCAAGATGAAATTGGCATTTCAGGTACGTGTAAATCACGAATCTTAGTGACACGTGGTAGCCACTCGGCCCGTGCCATGTCAACAAGTGGCGTCAGTAATTTAGGTCATTCTAGGATCTTTTACTTCGGGAGTTTCACCACCAACAAATGACATAAGTCCCGAAGTGAACATGATTCGTCCGATCTGAAGAAAACTTCGGGAGCATTCTCAACCATTGAATATTATGGATACATGTATTTTATTCAAGAGATTTTTAAAGAGGCTGGAAGTCGTGAAGGATGATGTCCCGAAGTACCAACAGTCGTCCATCTCATCGGGAGATTAAAATGTGACCGTTGATTTTGATAAATGATCAAGCACTCGCTTGGCCTAGCACCTGATCACCGCCTGTGGTCATATAGAATAAGAGAAATAAAGGTAAAATATAATACATCGCTTAAGTTGATAAGCCCTTGGTTTTGCATTGTTGGTCTTATGAAAATGGTTTGAAGGAAGCACCTTTACAGAACTCGGTTTCTGCAATATTTGCAGAGTTATGGAACTAAGTTAACTGAAATTGATCCATACCTTTGATTGATTAGTGAAAATCATTTTGATTAAATTGAAAGAGCTTCTCGATAATATTTGGATAAAGAAAAACAAATGAGATTATGGTTAAATGAAGGGGTGCGATGGTCCAAACAAAGGGACACAATGTTTCATAGCTCACACTAGTTGGAAGAATATATAAACGAGAAAGAGTCATGAGAAGAAAGTGGCTCTGCAGTCAAGTGAAGAAAATTAAAACAAAAGCAGAGTCCCAGATGAAGAACTGTTAGTTCTAAGGTTCCTTTCAATGTCTTATTGAAGATCAAGAATAGAAGGAGACAAAGTAGTTATAAAATCCAGTGTATGATACAAAAGTTTTCCAGATTCAAAAATTAAGGGTGGTTGGGTGGTGCAAGGGCAGGCTGGAGCCTGTAGGGGAGTAGGTGCTTCCTTGTCAGTTGTAGCTAACTAAATAAAGGGTTGTAACCTCCTACCAGTTGGTTCTGGTGAATAAGGGGAGTAGGTGCTTCTTTGTCAGTTGTAGCTGACTAAATAGGGGGTCAAAGCCTCCTACCAGTTGGTGATGGTGAGCAAGGGTGTGGGTGCATCATGATGAATTGGTGTTGATCTAAAAGGAATAACATCTTCCTTCTATGTAACTTGCAAAAACAAAATTTTATAGTTAAAAGAAAAGTGTTTGTGGTTTTCCCAATTGGGTTCCATGATAAATATTGTGTTAAAATATTGATTGCATTAATAGAAGAAAAAATGATAAAATTATCCTGTCACTGATTCACACCCCGGCCCCCCTCTTAGTGAAAAGTTTTGGTCCTTCAACTTTGATATATGAAATGA
>JASDQU010109313.1:52511-62512 GCA_032191745.1 Picea mariana
CCCCCTCTACATTTTCCTCTCTCTCCCTCTCACACTGTCACATAGTCTCTCTACTTCCCTTCTATGCCTTTTTCTCTCTCCCTACCACACACACTTTCTACCCCCTTATATGTCTTCCTCTCTCTCCCTCCCATTCTCTACCTCCCCTCTTTGTCTTCCTTTCTCTCCCTCCCACACTCTCACACAAACACTTTATATCCCCCCTCTATGTCTTCCTCTCTCTCCCTCCCACAATCTCACACACACACTTTACCTCCCTCTTGTTGGGTATGTGTTATATTGTTTGCACTAGTAGATATAGTGTCTGTGACATTGCGACGGGCACACAGGGGGGTTTGAGGGGCCGAGGGAATCACCCCCAAGAATTTTTTTTTCCTCGGGAAATGTGTCTCCATTTTTTCCTCATTTTCATGTCATCTCGATTTTCGTGTCCATTATTGGGCAGTTTTCTGGCACATGGTTTTTTGCTGATGGTTTTCTATTTCCAGTTAAGGAATTAGGGTTGTTGACTAATCTAGGTCATTGGGTTAGGGTTTTGGATGTCGTTGGCTCCTATATGTATATTGTATTGTAAAAAATGTATGATGTGAATGAATATAGAATATGATGGTTTTCTTGGTTTGGGTTTCCAGGGGAAAAATATCTGTGTAATGTGTGTATTTTCCATTGTATCTTTTCTATTCTTTTACTAAAAATATGTTTGCATTAAATAATTGTACAAGGTTAAAATATACATTTGGTATCAGAGAAATTATTGGCTTCAGAGGGATGCCTTTGTGGTCAAGGTTTTGGCTCGAGACTATGATAAGCCTTGTTGCAGTGGGAATTTGCGGTATTGATTCTTCAAGTGAAGAGAAATGGCGAGCAATTCAAAAATGGATATCAAGAAGTTTAATGGGAAAATTTTTGAGCTATGGAAGCTCAATATGAAAGATTTGTTTAATGGGTCATGGTGGATCTAGGTACTGCACCTACAAGAACTTCAACAGATGACTGGAAAAAGTTGGATTGGAATTGGAAGAGCACAATCCGACTATGTCTCTCAGATTCAATATTACTGAATGTGTCAAAGGAAGCTACAACCAAGGATTTATGGGATAAGTTGGGGAAGTTGTATCAGTCTAAGTCCCTAGTAAATAAACTATTCCCAAGAAACAAGCTATATAACCTGAGGATGAGAGATGGAGATTAGGTGGTAGAGTATTTGAATGCCTTCAATATTGTGGTAAGTCAATTAACATCTGTTGAGATTAAAATTTCATATGAAGATAAGTGTATCAATTTACTGGCTTCTTCACCAGACTCATGGGATAGTCTAGTTGTAGCCATAGGTAGTAATACAACTGACTTGAAGTTTGATGAAGTGGTATCATCCTTGTTTTCAGAGGAGATGAGACATAAGAACATGGAAGGACATAACACATATGCACTATTTGTAAGAGGATGTTCCTAGGAAATAAATAGATATAAGTCCTCAAGTGGGATATCTAAGTCTAAGGGTAGATCTAAATCTCCCATAAATCTTGTAAAGGTATGAAGGAGATGTGAAAAAGAAGGGCACTACAAGAAGTAGTGTAGATCCAAAGTTGAGAAAAAGAAGGGATCTGAAGAAGCTCCTTCTACAGAAGAAAATAAATCCAAGTAAGGAGGGGATGTGTACTTGGCTTCTTCAAGGAAACATGCATATCATAAGGAATTGTTGGTTGACTCAGGTGCATCCTTTCATGTGACTCCCCATAGGGAGTGGTTCTGTAAATATGAATGGTATGATGGAGGTAATGTTTCCCTAGGTTATGACTCAACAACCAAAATCATAGGACGAGGAAAATTCAAGTTGAGGCTCATATATGGAAGGATTAGAACACTACTTGATGTTCTAAACATCCCAGGATTGGCAAGAATTTTATTTATGTAAGCAAAATGGATGATGCAGGGGTAAAAACAATATTTGAAAAGGAAACCTGTAGGATGGTTCGGGGAAAATGGTGTTGTTGAATGGAGTTCGGTTTGGAACTCTGTATAAGCTTCTAGAAAGCACTATTAGTGATGTGTGTAATAGTTCCATTTTTCCTGATACTGGTTCAGAAGAAGAAAAAACTCCTATAGTCTCTAGAGAAAAGGTTATGACATGGAATCAAAGACTAGGGCATACCAGAGAGAAGGATCTTTGACTACTACACGGTAAAGGTATGGTTCAAGGTATGTCTAACTTCTCTCTGGATTTTTGTTTCTGTGAAGATTGTGTATATGGGAAGCATAATCAGGTAAGATTCCCTTCTAGTGAAACGAGGGCAGAAGGAATTTTACAACTAGTTCACAGTGATGTGTTTGGACCTGTGTCAGTTCCATCATTGGGAAAATATGTGTACTATGTCTCATTTATAGATGAATTCTTGAGGAATACTTGGATATATTTTCTCAGGAATAAATATGAAGTCTTTCATAGGTTTTAAGAGTTTAAGTCTCTTGTTGAGAATCAAACAAAGAAAATAATTAAGCTGCTGAGGACAGATAATGGTGGAGAGTTCTATGGGAATGAACTTGAATAATTCTGTAAGAAGTTTGGTATAGAAAGTAAGAATACTACTCCATGTACATCTCAACATAATGGAGTTGCAGAAAGGATGAACATGATGTTGATAAAAAAAGCAAGGTTCATGCTCAGTGGTGTCGGGTTAGGGAAAGATTTATGGGCAGAGGTAATGGGTACTACATGTTACTTGGTCAACAGATCACCCTAGTCTGCACTGGATGACAAGACTCCACAAGAGGTATGTGTTGGTAAGAAATCTTCTCTCACACATCCCAAGGTATTTGGCTATGAGCCATGTGTTCATGTTCCAAATGAAAACAAGAGTAAGCTAGATAAGAAGGTTGAAAAGTGTATTTTTATTGGGTATAAATATGGTCTTAAATGTTATAAGCTTTGGAGCCCAGAAACTAAGAAGGTTGTGTATAGCCAAGATGTGGTATTTAAAGAAATAAAATATGTTTTCAAATAGGATGTCCTACCAAGTAAGGAAGAACCAAAGAAAATAGAGTTTGATTTAAAGGATTGTGAATCAAAGTCTACAAAAGAACATGGATCAGAAGAAGAAGATCCTCATAATTCAGTATTGAGGAGATCGTTTCAGGAAAGAAGGAAACTAGAAAGGTATACTCCACTCGATTTTTCGTTCAAATTTTTCTTTTTCTATTACCGATGATGACCCTACAACTGTCAGGGAGGCATTGGATTCATAGGATGGAAAACTTAAGAAAAGGTCCATGGATGAAGAAATGTTAGCCTTGGATAAGAATGAGGCTTGGGATCTAGTGGAGTTTCCGACTGGAAGATATCCCATTGGCAACAAATGGGTATTTAAAAGAATCTGAATGCAAAAGGAAAAGTGGAGAATACAAAGCTCGATTAGTAGCAAAGGGTTATTCCCAGGTTGAAGGAATTGATTTTGGTGATATTTTTTCTCTTGTTTCCAAGTTAACTTCTATTAGATTTATGTTATATGTTGTTTTTCCATTTTATTTTGAAGTAGAACAAATGGATGTGAAGACAACAATCCTACATGGGGATCTGGAAGAAGAAATCTATATGAAACAACCGAAAGGATTTGTTGTGAAGGGAAAGCAGGAGCCAATATGCAAGATGAAAAAGTCCCTATATGGTTTAAAACAATCACCAAGGATGTGGTATCAAAAAATTGATACTTATATGATGGGAATTGGCTTCACAAGAAACAAAGAGGATCACTGTGTGTATTTTAAATTAATTGGTGATCATTTGATTTATTTGGTCTTTTATGTGGATGACATGTTGTTGATAGGAAACAACAAGGAGATTATCCAGGATGTGAAAACTCAGTTGTCCTCTAAATTTGAAATAAAGGATCTCGGTGCTACAAATTTAATTTTGGGCATGGAAATTAAAAGAGATCGGGAAAAGAGGAAACTCTCGTTAAATCAAAGAAAATATTTCGAGACAATATTGCACAGGTTTAATATCTAGGAATGTAAACCAGTCAAGGTCCCTATTCCTGTTGGTGTAAAGTTATCTGTTGATCAGTGTCCCAAGACATAGGAAGAGGATGAGAACATGTCTCATGTTCCATATGCGAGTGAATTTGGCAATTTAATGTATGCAATGGTCTGTACTAGACCGGACATTGCACATGCAGTGGGATTTTTGAGCACGTATATGTCAAAACTAGGGAAGGATCATTGGACAATAGTATAAATGGCTTTTAGGTATTTGTGTGGAACTGATAGCTATGGATTGTGACAACAAGTAATACTAGGATTGGACAAAGTGCTAGACATACATGGCTTTGTGGATGCAGACTAGGCTGAGATCTGGATCGTAGGAGATCTACAAGCGGGTATGTGTTTAACATGTTTGGAGGAGCATCAGTTGGATGAGAAAAATACATTATGTAGTGGCACTTCCAACTATAGAAGTTGAACACATGGCAGCCACTCATGCAAGCAAGGAAGTAGTATGTGTTAGCACTGAGAGTCACCCTCAGACTACTAGAGGATAAGCCCAGTACCCATCAAAATGTAAAATATAAGTTTTTTCTTGAATAGTTGGATCAACAATATGGAGAAAGAAAGGGAGAGGGAAACAAACTACACATCAGTAGGCTACACCAATGGGCAATGGAGTCATAAACATTCTACTCATTCAAGGCACTAAACCTGCTCAACAGAAAACAAGATTATATGTTGATAGATGGAAGAATGAAGAAGGAAAACATAAGATACAATGTTCACTAAACAAAGATCCTCTCAGTTTAATAAATCAACAAATACTTGAGTAAAACAATGACTGATGGGCAAAAATACAACATATCCTCTTCTTCTTAGGGATCCATAAATCATTGGAAGCCTTTGATCTTGAAATTTGCAATACATTCAAATAAGAAGATATATAAAACAAAATAATTACAATCTGAAATAACAGCTTTCATGAGTCTCCAATAGCAGTAATGATTACAATCATTAAATTCCCACAGGCTTACAAATGAACACACATAGGGAAACTACTTGCTCCTACTCTCTCTAGCCTCTCTTGGCTCATGAATCCAACCCCTCTCCAAGAGATCCCTCCTTCATTAAATATAAAAAGCATCAAAATATCCTTAGGAGATTGAATCCCATCTCTTTCATTGGATTATAGGCCTTGGAGATAGGTGGCAACAGTCAAAAGAGACAAAAATCCAACAAACTCCTAATTTTTAGGAAATTGTTGGAAGTCTTTAATGAATTGTTTCCAACTCACTGCATGAGGTCTTAATAGAGCTAAGCCTTAGGTTCAGGTGTCCCTTGACATATATCTGATCCATGAGAAGTCATTCGAACCCTCCTTGACAGCTAGCAACCTCCCAACAAGGCGAATATCCAATTAGCTATGCAAAACAAAGAATTTGCAACACATTTCACAACACACTGGTGTTTTAATTATTTCTCTCAAATTACAAACTAGGTCAGGCTAAAATTTGGTCAGAAAGTCAACAGGTATATCATCTTCCTCCACAAAAAATTTCATAGAAACCCACTTTGTCCATTTGGTTTTATGATCAAATTTTTAATAGTAGCTGCTATAGGAAATTTTGTAGTGCATTTTGTAGCGCCCTCCTATAAAACTGCTCTTCAAATTCCATAGCGCCTTTTCTGTGTCTGGCTAGGTGATTTTGTAGCACCTTTGGTAGCGTAAATACAAATCATGTATACGATTTCGTAGCGCCAGGCGCTACGAAATCTCTGTGATTTTATGTGTTATGCAATGAATCCTCAAAAACAAAAAAAGTCTTAGTAGATGGACCATGAGCCTTTAAATGCCTCCAGTAGGTGAAAATATAATATTTCCCTGAACACTTCAAAATGCAAGAATTATCACCTTCAAAATTTATATCCTTTTAGCCACTTCATCATCATTTGCAAGGTCATCACCATTTTAATAAGCAAGGCTCTTAAACTTTTCAATGTAGAAAGACTTTAGATTTGAAATAACCATTGAAACTGTAAAGGGAAAGAGATGATGCAGGTTATATGATCAGAGGATAGCAATGTTGAGTTTGATGTACAGGTTCACAACACCAACCATGGGATTTGCATCATAAACAACAAGGGTCAAGAAAGAGATATGCGCAATGGATTTGACATTAATATTGGCTCAATTGTAGTAAAAGAAGCTGAAAATATAGCAGCTAGCCGAGAATTGGTGATAGAAAAGGTAAAAGGGGTAGGTTGGTAATGTGGATCCTCAATTCGCAGCACCCAAGAGGGGAAACACAAGGAAAACCTTAATCTGATTTTCAACAAAGCTCTAAAAAAACTCAATGTGTTTCTCGACACCATGAGTTAACAATAGATATGATTCATATTGTATAGAACCACCTGCAATAGCTCTAACCTCCAATTCCCCTCTTCCAGCAATCTGCAACAGATTCCGCAACACCTGTCCGAACTTAGGTGTTTCTGCAGCACCAAACTAGGAGCAAATTTGAAATCTTTGAGAAAATAGTTAGACGGCCTTAAATGACTAAATCCCAAATTATTTCCTTTAAATCATGGATGCTGAAAACAATGAGATCGACTGACATAGGTGCAATAATGGAAGAGGTGACATGAGGGTGATGGTGGCATAAGGGTGATGGTGACATAATGGTGATGGTGATGGCATATAATCTTGTGATGGGATGAAGACATAAACCAAATATATGAGCCAACATCAACCTTAAATTATTTGTGCTAAGACCTAAGAACACCATAAGGAGGAGATCAAAAGAAAAACTTAAACAAGACTAAGGATAAAAAATAAAAAATATAAGGATGAATGACCCATAACAACTACATGTGATAACAACATGGTTACAAAGATTGTGTTTAGGTATTGGGTTGGTACAACAAGCTGTAAGGATATATTGTGACAATCATAATGAAATTTTTCTAGGGAAGAACCCGACTTATCATTCAAAGATAAAGCATATTGATGTTCAATATCACTTTGTGAGAGATATGGTTGAAGAAAAGAAAGTGTTGTTGATGAAGGTGGACACTTTGAATAATGTTGCAGATTCATTAACAAAATCTGTGAGCACTGAGAAGTTCTCTTGGTGTAGAGGATCTATGGGCATTGTTTCCCTGGATTGTTGAGTATGTAACCCTGTAACCCTCTGTATGCAAAGAAAATAACAAGTGGGAGACTATTGGGTATGTGCTATATTCTTTGCACAAGTATCCATAGTGTTTGATACATTGCGTCGGGCGCACAAGGGGATTCATCATCATTTGCAAGGTCATCACCATTTTAATAAGCAAGGCTTTTAAACTTTTCAATGTAGAAAGACTTTAGATTTCAAATAACCATTGAAACTATAAAGGGAAAGAGATGATGCAGGTTATATGATCAGAGGATAACAATGTTGAGTTTGATGTACAGTTTCACAGCACCAAACATAGGATTTCCATCATAAACAACAACGATCAAGAAAGAGATATGCGCAATGGATTTGACATTAATATTGGCTCAATTGTAGTAAAAGAAGCTGAAAATATTGCATCTAGCCGAGAATTGGTGATAGAAAAGGTAAAAGGGGTAGGTTGATAATGTGGATCCTCAATTCACAGCACCCAAGAGGGGAAACATAAGGACAACCTTAATATGATTTTCAACAGAGCTCTAAAAAAACTCAATGTGTTTCTGGACACCATGGCTTAAAAATAGACATGCTTCATATTGTATAGAACCACCTGCAACAACTCTAACCTCCAATTCCCCTCTGCCAACCAATCTGCAGTAGATTCTGCAACACCTATCCGAACTTAGGTGTTTTTGCAGCGCCAAACTAGGAGCAAATTTGAAATCTTTGAGAAAACAGTTAGACGGCCTTAAATGACTAAATCCCAAATTATTTCCTTTAAATCATGAATGTTGAAAACAATGAGATCGACTGACATAGGTGCAATAATGGAAGAGGTGACATGAGGATGATGGTGGCATAAGGGTGATGGTGACATAACGGTGATGGTGATGGCATATAATCTTGTGATGGGATGAAGACATAAACCAAATATATGAGCTAATGCATCAACCTTAAATTATTTGTGCTAAGACCTAAGAACACCATAAGGAGGAGATCAATAGTAAAACTTAAACAAGACTAAGGATAAAAAATAAAAAATATAAGGATGAATGACCCATAACAACTACATGTGATAATAGTATGGTTACAAAGATTGTGTTCAGGTATTGGGTTGGTACAACAAGCTGTAAGGATATATTGTGACAGTTAGAGTGAAATTTTTCTGGGGAAGAACCTGACTTATCATTCAAAGACAAAGCATATTGATGTTCAATATCACTTTGTGAGAGATATGGTTGAATAAAAGAAAGTGTTTTTGATGAAGGTGGACACTTTGAATAAGGTTGCAGATTCATTAACAAAATCTATGAGCACTGAGAAGTTCTCTTGGTGTAGAGGATCTATGGGCATTGTTGCCCTGGATTGTTGAGTATGTAACCCTGTAACCCTATGTATGCAAAGAAAATAACAAGTGGAAGACTATTGGGTATGTGTTATATTCTTTTCACAAGTAGCTATAGTGTTTGATACATTGCGTCGGGTGTAGGGGGGTTCATCATCATTTGCAAGGTCATCACCATTTTAATAAGCAAGGATTTTAAACTTTTCAATGTAGAAAGACTTTAGATTTGAAATAACCATTGAAACTCTAAAGGGAAAGAGATGATGTAGGTTATATGATCAGAGGATAACAATATTGAGTTTAATGTACAAGTTCATAGCACCAAACATGGGATTTGCAGCATAAACAACAAGGGTCAAGAAAGAGATATGCGCAATGGCTTTGACATCAATATTGGATCAATTGTTGTAAAATAAGATGAAAATATTGCATCTAGCCGAGAATTGGTGATAGAAAAGGTAAAAGGGGTAGGTTGGTAATGTGGATCCTCAATTCGCAGCACCCAAGAGGGGAAACACAAGGACAACCTTAATATGATTTTCAACAGAGCTCTAAAAAAACTCAATGTGTTTCTGGACACCATGGCTTAACAATAGATATGCTTCATATTGTATAGAACCACCAACAACAACTCTAACCTCCAATTCCCCTCTGCCAGCCAATCTGCAGTAGATTCTACAGTGCCTATCCGAACTTAGGTGTTTCTGCAGCGCCAAACTAGGAGCAAATTTGAAATCTTTGAGAAAACAATTAGATGGCCTTAAATGACTAAATCCCAAATTATTTCCTTTAAATCATGGGTGCTAAAAACAATGAGATTGACTGACATAGGTGCAATAATGGAAGAGGTGACATGAGGGTGATGGTGGCATAAGGGTGATGGTGACATAACGGTGATGGTGATGGCATATAATATTGTGATGGGATGAAGACATAAACCAAATATATGAGCCAACATCAACCTTAACTTATTTGTGCTAAGACCTAAGAACACCATAAGGAGGAGATCAAAAGTAAAACTTAAACAAGACTAAGGATAAAAATAAAAAATATAAGGATGAATGACCCATAACAACTACATGTGATAACAATATGGTTACAAAGATTGTATTCAAGTATTGGGTTGGTACAACAAGCTGTAAGGATATATTGTGACAGTCAGAGTGAAATTTTTCTAGGGAAGAACCCGACTTATCATTCAAATACAAAGCATATTGATGTTCAATATCACTTTGTGAGAGATATGGTTGAAGAAAAGAAAGAATTGTTGATGAAGGTGGACACTTTGAATAATGTTTCAAATTCATTAACAAAATCCGTGAGCACTAAGAAGTTCTCTTAGTGTAGAGGATCTATGGGCATTGTTGCCCTGGATTGTTGAGTATGTAACCCTGTAACCCTCTGTATGCAAAGAAAATAACAAGTGGGAGACTATTGGGTATGTGTTATATTATTTGCACAAGTAGCTATAGTGTCTAATACATTGCGTCGGGCGCGCAGGAGGGTTTGAGAATTTT
>JASDQU010109313.1:64263-81044 GCA_032191745.1 Picea mariana
TCTTTCTCTTCCCCCCCTCTCACACTCACACATTCTCTCTCCACTCCTATCCTCCCTCTATCTCTCCCCCTCCCTTCCATTATCTCTCCTCTCTTTCTCTCCTACATCTACCACATATTTATCTCTCTTGTTGTTTTTAGTCTCACTCTCACTATATCCCCCTCCCTCTCTCTCCTCTACTCTCCCCCAATTTCTCTCTTTATATATCTCTACCCCCCCTTCCCTGTATCTCCCCGCTTCCCTGTATCTCCCCCATTCCTCTCACACTCAGTCTCACTCTCTCTCTACCCCCTCCACCCAGGGATGATTTTAGGGGCTAAATTTCGCTCATGGGCTAATTTTCCATGGTTTTCCCAAAAACGAGATTCGCTATTTTAAAAATGATTCGCCCAATTTTTATAGGATAAAATAATTTTACATTAAAAATCGCCAAGATTTTATAAAAACTATATAAAATCCTTAGAAATTTGAATATTTTTACAAAAATATCGCCAATCATTTATAGTTGGCATATGAAGGATTAGTGAGATTCTCCAATGTTTCTACATTTTAAAATAAATGTCCATCCTTAAAATCATTCCTACCTCCACCCTCCCTCTCTCTCTCTCTCCCCTACCACTATCTCTTCTCTCTCTCTCTCATACATCTATCCCTCCCCAATATCTCTCCACCCCTTCCTCTCACTCTCTCTCTCTACCCCCTCTCTTTGTCTCCCTCTCCCTGCCTCTCACACATGCAAACACTCCTTGTCCATCCCTCCTCTATTTCTTACTCTTCCCCCCCTCTCATAGTCACACATTCTCTCACTATCCCCTCATCCCTCTATCTCTCCCCCTCCCTCCCATGATCTCTTCTCTCTTTATCTCATACATATACCACCTCTTTCTCTCTCTCCTTGTTGTTAGTATCACTCTCACTTCCCCCCTTCTCTCCCTCTCTCTCTCTCTCTCTCACCCCCTCCAAGTGTACTCCTCTCTCTTTGTCTCTCTCCCCCTTCCTCTTCCCCTTTGTCCCTCCCTCCCACTAAATCGACCCTCTTTCTCTCCTACATATACAACATATTTCTCTCTCTCCTTGTTGTTAGTATCACTCTCACTCTCTCTCCCACCTCTCTCTCTCTCTACCCACCCCTCTTGGTCTTCCTCTCCCACTATGTCACACTCTCAAACAATACATATCTACCCCCTTATCTCTTTACCCTTTGCATATGATGCCTGCTCTCTCGCTCCCTATATATTCCTCCCTCTCTCCCCCCCACTCTCCCCACCTTTCTCTCTTTTCATCTATCTAACCCCCTTCCCTCTTTTCCCCTCATTCCTCTCACTCTCTCACTCTCTACCTGCCCTCTTTTTCTCTCTATGCCTCACTCTCTTTTTCTTCCCCTCTCACACTCTCTTTCTTCCTCTCTCTGTATCCCCCCTCCCTACATCACAAGGAAAGAAATGGCCTTAACCTAGACATGTCAAAACCTAGACCTAAACCTAGACATAGAAATACCTAGACATGGAAAGACCTGGGGCATGACCTAGACCTATATGATGACCTATACCATGACATAGAGTTAGAGCAAGATTTATACAATGACCTATAGCTTAACGTATACCATGACCTACAATGCGACATAGAGATATATATAGATTTAGAATATGTTCTAGAGCTTGATGTATACCATGAAAAAGACCCCCCTAGCTCCATCTAATCCTATGCATAACTTATACTCAACCCTTAAACCCCTCTACACTCAAGCCTTGAGTGCACTATGCATATACATTTTGTACAACCCTTGCACCCACATCACCCACATATTGGTGCTCTAAACATTTCTCTATCCTTGAAAACACATTCAATCCTAACCCCTTAGTTCTTAGTTGTCCCCATACCCCTATACATATTTATTCATAAAGATGTTTGGTCTATAATAAATTCTCTATTTTTTTCATTAAGAGAGTGCATGTGCTTTTGTGACTTTATTGAACTATAGTTGTTGGTTGTTTCTTATCAAGAGGAAAATGCACACATTCCTAGAATGCACATGTGATTTAGTGAACATTCATTCTATGAATGTGAGCGTGTTCCTGCAGGGATTTTTTTGGTGCCAAGCACACTCCATCACCTCATCTCTTTCAAGGCTGAAAAACAATCCATGACATCTTCAGATAAAAATAGCATGCACAGACAATTTTTTCTTATTTTAGTGTTCTTGTTTGATTCATTGAGATTTTTGTGCTATTTCCAAACCATTGTAGGAAAATTTGGAAGACAAATTTGTCAAGTTCAATTGGAATTGTTGTTTGTATATTCTTGTGTCTTCTTGGAATTGGAAGACAAATTTGAAGTGTGATTGGAATTGTTGTTTGTATCTTCTTGTGCCTTCTTGGAATTGGAATACAAATTTGTCCAAGTCCAATTGGAATTGTTGCTTGTATCTTCTTCTTCCTACTTGGAATTGGAAGATAAGTTTGTTCAAGTGAAATTGGAATTATTTCTTGTATCTTCTTGTGTCTTCTTGGAATTGGAAGAAAAATTTGAGCAAGTGCAATTGGAATTATTAGATGTGTCTTATTTTGTAATACAAAAACAAATTTCTCCACTTGGTTTTTCCTTATTACATAATACAAAGACAAATTTGTGGTGGGTGTTTGGAAGCCAATTTTTATATTTAAACATGGGGAACCAACAGATTCGATAAATAAATTCCTAGAGAAAAAAGAAATTGATCGAAAAGGTAGAAGAACAAAGAGAAAAAACAAAGTTACATATGTCAAAGCGTAGGCTTTCATAAGAAGGAAATCCAATTTCTAGCGGAATAGATGCCTTTATTGTTTCTCCTCCATCACCAGAAGAAAAGCGCAAGAGTTCATTAGAGAGAAATCCATCCGGTATCTCATCAGGAAAACTTGTTGTGGATGACCAGGTGATGGAGGGTTTTCTTGGAGCTGATTATACAATGGATGAAATTAGAGAAGCAACTGGTGTACACCATTATGGTGAAGAAGTTCCTGTGGTGCAATATTTTGTTGGACAGTCAAATATTCCAGAAACTAGTCAATCCCATGTCCACTCTCCTCCCATGGTTGATCCGCCAGTGATTGAAGGGGAAAGAAATACAACATTGTTAACTCCACAGCAGGGAGGTCAAGAGTGCTAGAATAGGGGTTCATCTTCCCTACCTAGATTGAACAATGTGCGTTGAAGAACTCCTAAACACATTAAGGTTGATGAAAGTGTTCTAGCACCACTTGAAGGTAATTTACCTAATCGTACTATTCATTATCACTCTTATAAAATCATTAAAGAATATTTTAAACCAAAATACGATGTTGCTAAATGTCAATTAGTTTTAGCTTTGTTAAAATATAGAAGTTTGTTAGGAAAATTTTAGGCATTAAAATAGTCAAAAGTGTAGAAACAAGTCATGATATTGTTAGAAACCTTGTAGATTCTTTTCAAATAATTGGTAAGAAATCTTGTTCTAAATACCACAATGCATCTTGATGTGTCTTGTCACAATCAATTGTTAGCAAGATCACGATAAAACATTCTTTGCTACAACAAACCTCTCACATCTTGAAATGCAATGTCAAAACCCTTATAAAGTATTCTCATAGACGAGATAGCCTTGACACAGATGGGCCAACATATTTATGGGCCTTCACTGGTAGGCTACCTCATTCTGACATGAAGTTAATTGGAATGGTTAGGGGACTAGTTCATGATTTTTGGCATGAGAATAGTATGCCTTCTTCCAACCAAAAAGATGTACTAAAATTGAGAAAGGGATCTAGGGACCATGAAGCCCTTATTAAACACTTTCTTGACATTATACAGACATAATTGTATGATAGATTTAGAACAATACATGGTGCACTTGACTTGGGCCAAAGATCTTTCCATAAATGCAAGCATTGGTATGTTCAAATAAACACAATTCGTAACACATGTTGTTGTAGATATCACATTGAGTATGGTTATTATTATGACACACACACACACACACACACACACACACACACACATTTTTCTTGTTTTTCATAACACCCTTTTGCAGGAATGCTCAGTTATATTTCCACCGTCGTCATCTAGAGACTTTATTCACGACATCTTGTGTACAAGACTAGAGGGTTTTACATTTTATCAAAAAACATGCTTAGATGGTACATGCCCCAGGTGCAGTGGAATGACAATACTGAAAAAGTCCATCCATGTAAGTGATGAGTATGAATTGGGGAGGAAGGAGGTTTCCTTGAAGATCTTTAAATATGTGACATATGATATTGATGGAGGACAAGAAATAATAAAGATAAAATTGGTTACTTGCCAAGTACGCGTTTATGACTTCATGAAGGACTTCATCGAAAAGACATGACATTATGTTCAGCATGTCCATGTGGCTCGATGGAAGGACGAGCATTTTAGAATATGCAGAGATACATTTCATGTTGGTATTACATTATCATTGGTTAATTTTGATGAGAACTACACCCTTTAACCACAAAATGAGTTTCAAATCCAATATTATCACTCAGAGCGGGTCAACATAATGGTACATATCACATACAAGCATGGACCGGATAGTAATGAACAAAACATAGTTATATTGAAAGAGTATCACTTCTACATAAGCGATGATTGGTGCCATGACTTATCCTACATACAACATTGTTTTCAGTTGTTCTACAATCACCTTAAGGAGAAGAAAATATAGATGGATCAACATTGGATTTGGTGAGATGGTTGAACAGGCCAGTTCAAAAATGATCATGTATTTTAATGGTTGTGTATGTTGCACAAAAAACTAAAGGTACCACACATTTGGAACTACTTTGAGTGTAGGCACGGGAAAGGGGAGCATGATGGAGAAGGTGAATACATAAAAATAACATTATGCATGAAAGAAATGAAGTTCACAACTACTTCCCTCATTTGAGATGCAAAATCCATTGTTGAATGGTGTTCTTCAGTAATGGGAGAGGGAACAGAAACTCGTGAAGACCAATCACACATGAAAGGACATGTACATAGATATTTTTGGGAGGTGGTCAATGTAGATCGATCACAATGGTATGAATGCAAAAAAAATCATGGAACTCGTGAATTCGATTCAGTTAGAACATCAGACAATGCAATAGTTGAAATATGGATGAGAAAACTCTCTTTCTTATGTGTTCCATATAGTAGTAATGAATGAGATGATTGTGAATCAAAAGATTGGGTTGATAGATGGGATCGTGTATCACTCCTCATTGGTCAATGTATGACTATGGAATTATCCTAGTTGGAGAAGGATCAATTAAGTATTTCAACAAATTATGATCATGTCTTAGATCTCGTACTGCTAGGTTTGTTGATTCCTTCTATTAAATTTTGAATAACTAGCATTAATGTTTTATGCTTTGGTCATTTAGTGGAGTCACATTTTGGCACTCCATTTTTTGCAGGGAAAATATACGTAATGGTTTCCCAAAGTGATAATGAATGGGGCATTGATTATTGGTCGACACGATTCTTAGAGGGAAAGTAGACCCTCATGCAATCAGTAATAGACTCTGAAGGTATTGAATTTCCGATTGGGTCGATGGTTATTAAAGGAGAATATATGACACAAAATGAAAGAACATGAAAGAAAGTTGGTTATGTATTTCAATATTATAAACTGGGTCAATTTGTATACCACTTTACAAACTTGTACATTGGTACAAACCTCCAACTACAAACAATGCCAAGAAAGAACTCATCAAAGCTACGATACTTCTTGCATTACTCTGAGCATGAGAAGTTAATGTATAATGTCTGTATTAGAATGACCATAGGTATGTAAAAGGAATAATTTTGGATTCATTTTGAATGCTATTAAAATATACCTTGCCTTAAAATGTTTTGGCATGTAAATTATTTTGAGTGTTGTTAAAATATACCTTGCCATGCCATGCCTTTCCATGTAGGGTTGTCATGTGTCATCTTTCATTTCAGTATGCATTTTTTTACCTAAACCCTAGTTTAAGCTTTTATTTTTGGCCCCCTTTCATTTCATGATTACTTGTTTTAAGGGTTGCTATATTTTTCCTTGTATTTCCTTGCATGTGCATGCCCTTCCATGCCATGCCTTACATTGCCTTGACTTTCCATGCCATGACTTTCCATGCCATTCCTTTCCTTCCATTGTATTTCATTTCATTTCCGTCTCATTCCTTGCCTTGCCACGCCATACTATGTCTTTCATTGCCTTGCCTTGCCCTGCCTTGACTTGCCTTTCCATTACATGCATTGCCTTGCCTTTCCATGCCATGCCTTACATTGCCTTACCTTTCCATGTATTTCCTTCCCACGCCTTACATTTCCTTTCCTTGCCTTCCCATGCATTTCCTTTCCATTCCTTCCCATTCCTTGCCTTTCCATGTCATGCCTTTCCTTGTTGTCACTTGCCTTCACTTTACATGTCATGTCTTGACTTGCCATGCCTTACCTTTCCTTTTCATTCCTTCAATTTCCTTTCCTTGCCTTGCCTTGCCATGCCTTCCCATGCCTTGCCTTGTCATGCCTTGCCTTTCCTTGCCATGCCTTACCTTCACATGCCTTACCTTGCCTTCCCTTTCCATTCCTTCTCATGCCATGCCTTGACTTTCCTTGCCTTGCCTTCACTTTCCATGATATGCCTCTCCTTTCTATGCATTTCCTTCACTTGTCATGTCATGCCTTTCCTTACCATGCCTTTCCTTTCCTTTCCTTGCCATGCATTCACTTTCCTTTCCTTTCCTTTCCATGCCTTGCCTTCCCATGTCTTGCCTTTCCATGCCTTGAATTTACTTTCCATGCCTTCACTTTCCTTACCACACCTTTCCTTCACATGTCTTGACTTTCCTTTCCTTTCCTTCCCATGCCTTGACTTTCCATGCCTTCCCATGACTGCTAGTGGGGAAAATCTCCCTATTACTATATTGGGTCGAAGTATAGGCAGAGAATTAATCTCCCTTAAAAGACAATCATATTTCTAAACTACCCCAAACAATATAACCTTAAAAGATAAGAGAAGGAAAAGAGGGTGTACCTTAGGTCCATTCGGTTGGTGTATACCTCCTTCTCCTTTTTATTTTCTTGGACTGTTTGTCTCCTCCCAAAGCTGACCTGCAAACAATTTAAAAAACAAAGCTACAAGATATTCTATCTCTACTTATCAGTGTTAGGGTTCAGATACAAATTTGAATGCATTAATAAAATAAGCACAACGACACAATATTTGGGACAAAAACATAATTCTTTTATCCAGACGTGAAGATTACAAAAGTTACAACCTTTTCGTTGGCAGATGCTCTGCGAACTTGGTCTGGGCTCCTCTTACTATTGCTCCAAGTGCATCATTCTCGTAATACCTCTCACAATCAACTGATCTCCTTGGGAAGTAGGGAATGGATTGTGTAGGGAGAGGGATGGAGGGGGAATGTTGAGGTCAAATATCAGAAAGGGTTGCAAAGATTCGGCTAAAAGTGGAAGGGATTTTGGCAGAGTTTCTTTGTTCTAATGCTTGATGTTGGAATGGGACCCCAAGACCTCCTTTTATATGACAAAATGATAGTTATTCAGTTTGGGGACGTGCTATAGTGGGTGAATTGGTTGGGAAACCCTCAATAGCCCGTAAACTCCGTCGAATTCCTTGCAACTTTTTATTTTTTGCAACTTTTGGAGGTAAATGCGGGTTTTTTAGTATGTAGCTAGCATATGTATGTGGGATGTCTAGTATGTAGCTAGTGTATGTACGCGGGAAGTAGTGCAACAGGGCGCACACATGCCCCCAAAAATGTTTTTTTAAAGAGATTTCCTCAACAGTAATTTGGAAAATTGTGCAAGTAGAAAGGCCAATGCCATGTATGCATAGGTAGGGAATTTTAGGGATATAACAAGGCTTCCCCTTTATATGTTTCTAGTGTTCATTTAAAATATATCCCTCCACGGATTAATTATGTGGTGTCTTATCCTTGGTGTTCAATTGCTCCTGAGCAGGAACTTGTTCACTCATGTTTTCTTTCTCGAGACTTGGTCTCAGAAATTGATCTTTTGGTTTATCTAATGGGGGCATGGGAGCCCTTTCTTCCCCCTCCTGGTCCAAGTAATATTGAGTTTCCTTTTTAGTATGATCTCACTGTTTTTATATCCTTAATCCCTCGTGCTTGTGATTCTTCATTGATAGACTCTTCCAGTCCTGGACAAAACCTCCATCGTCATATGTATTATGGTCAGTTTGTTTCACCCTTTGGGACTATCGACCCTCCTCATTCGCATGATTTATTGGATATTGATTTTCCTTCGGATAAGGCTATCCTTGAATCCATGACTACGGTTTCTATATAACTGAAAGACTTACACCGTGGTTTGTGTTTTCTTCCCTTTTGGGAGACTTTCTAGGTTGACTACCGAAGAGAATTTTGGTTAGAGCCTAGCAACGGGCTCTACCCTCTACCTGAACTAGTACTTTGCATGAGCCATAAGGTTGTGTGGTACCTTTTACATATTGCACAGTCCAGGTTTTTTGTTTTCAAGTTTTGTATTCAGTAGCACCTCTTATTTTTTCAAATTTTCTATCTATATTGGATTTATTAAATTTTGGATGAGTGTTATTGGCCTTATATGCAGGATCTTGGAGACGTTTTTTCATTGACTTTTGTTCATCATATTGATCTGTTCTGATAGGTATTGACCTCAAAACTGACATATAGGTTAGTTTTTTCCCTACTTTCATTTTTTCATTATCCGTTTCCTGGTTCTTTTGGCCTTAGGATCGACCCCACCGAATTGCGACACTATCCTTCCTTGTTGATAAGTGTGTCGTACTTTATGTTATGGAGCCTTCCTTCCATGGGAATCCTAGTTAGATCCTTGTTTTCCATTTGGTGCCCATGTCGAAGTACTTCATAGGTACAGGAGTCCTTTTAGTCCCACCATGTCTTTGCAATGAAGCCTCATTCTTCTTCCTAGTCATCATTCTTGGCTTTACCAATAGGACTCCCGAAAGAGCATGGTTTGTTTTCTTTCAAGCTCACTTAAAATTTGAAAGAAACATCCAAAGAGAGTTCATTTATTCTTTTTTATCTCGTCTGGATTACTTGAGAAAAGAATCCCCCCAGGAGTCTTCTTTAAGCCCTTTTCAGACTCTCTAAAAATGAAAAGATTGTCAAGCGATCTTGTTTCCCTTCATGCTCGCCAAACTCGAATTTGAAGGCACATCTGCTCAGCAGTAGTTTACCCCTTTTTTGGTCCGAACAACTAATTTTGAGAATAAAGGTATGCCCTGAGAAATTTGGTTCGCTTAGAGATTATTCTCAGGCATAAGTTTAACCCTTTTTCGGGCCTAAGGGACTAAATTTTTGAAAAACAACCATTCTCCTTGGTTTTGGTTTATCTCTTTTTTGGGCCTTGGAGATTACTTACAAAAAAGGAACCCCCTCGGAGTCCATAGTTAAGCTCTTTTCAGACTCCCTAAATATGAAAATATCATCGAGTGGCCTTGTTCCTTTCACACTCGTAAATTGGTCTAGAAAGAACATCTATTTCACACAAGTTTAACCCTTTTTCCAGACAATAAATTATTCAGGAAAAAGGTATGCCTCGAGAGACTTATCTCGTCAACAGAGTTCTCCTCAGTTATATTTTATAATTTTTTGGGTTAGGGAGACTAAACCTAGAAAAAGGTTATGAGTGCATAGTTAAGCTCTTTTCAGACTCCTTAAAATTGAAAAGATAGCCGAGTAATATTGTCTCAGTCACACTCATTAAAATGGTATTTAAGATACGTATTTTAGGTATAAGTTTAACCCTTTTTCGAACCAAATAGACTAATTGCGAAAAAGGAACTCCTTGGAGTCTTCTTTTAGCATTTTTTTAGACTCTCTAAAATGTGAAAAACCCATCGAGATTAACTTCTTTGTGCTCGTAAAACTTTACATGGAAGGAATCTTGTTGTTTCATGCTTAATCGCATTGTGGGTCTCATCTTTGTATCTTTGGCCTAATTTCAGCTCCATGTTGCTCTCAACTGAACCTTCTAAGCATTCCTTAAATGCAATCCTTGTAGCACTTTTTGCCTTTGCAATATGACACCTTGACTGATGGAGAAATTTTCCCCCGAGTGTCCTTATCCTGCACATGTCTTCTTTCCCTGAGCATCAGTATGTTCCATGCACTTGGAACCAGTTTTCTTACTCATGACACTTGTTCCTCCTTTGTAACGTATCATTCTTTTATTATTTTTTGAGCTCATTAAAAATTTGAAAAAGACAAAAAAATCAAATATTCCAAAAACAGGGGACGTGATATACTTTATCTTCTATTCAGAAACAAGATAGTCTCCCTTGGACAAAGCACATCCTTCCATTTGTCCGCCAAGAATTGGGATTTAATATGACCTTAGGAAGTTGTTCTCGCTACATAGATTTGTGTCCTCCTCCACTTGGTTACTCTTCCAAACATATGGAGAGTTTGTGGTGCTTTCTGCATCACAGACATATGTCAATATTACGTTGCTTGAGTCTAATCATCTTCTGTGCTTTCTTCCAAGGGAATTTTTATCCAACCTAAGTCGGCCATTCAACACTTTGTCTCTTGACTTTTATGAGTCGGCCATCCTGAGAGTCCATTCAAGTCCAGATTCAAAATCAACAAAGTTATGTTCCTAATGATTGATATCCTCCAGTCTTTCCTTGATGACATGTAGATGACCTCAAAGTAGTGAGACTTACACTCCTATTGTACTCCTACCTGAGCTATTTAATATCTTGAAGTTGTTTCTCGAATTATGAAGCTCCTCATCTCCAGCCACAGGTGTCAATGCTTCTTGAAGATGCATATTATATTGTACTTAAATATCATCAAATAATTTTTATATCTAGATCCGTTGTGTATTGCTCATGACTACACTTTATATAGAAATTTCTATGGCATCGATATGCAGTGTAATTGATTGGTGGCCATGATTAGTTCATCCCTAGCATGGGTATGCCCACCTCAGAGAGATTATTATTATTTTGCAGATGGCAAGCTCCCAAACTCTTGTCTCGGGCTCACTCAACTTCATGCCTTCTCACTGGTAAAAATATTGTAATGTATTTTGGCCATCAGTTTCTCTTCTGACCTCACACATTATGGGGAATATGTCATAGAAAAAAAATTACCTATTGTTCATCGCAAGAGCGATGAACAGTTGATAGTTGTGATGAACTATTCATACGATCGACGAGCCTCTTCGTTGCAAGATAAATGACCAATCCTAGTTTCCGAGACAAACAATTTGTCACAAGAGCGGTGAATGGTCCATATTTGTGACAAACTATTCATACTATAGACAATCCTTGTCATCGCAAAAGCGATGAAATATATCTATTTAAAAAAATATATATTAAATATTAATGCAAGAATGAGGTGTGTGGATGTTCGCATGGTCATTCTTTGCAAGTATTCCATATGAATATCTTTCTTATCTTGACACAAGCACTAGATTAGGAAAACAAAATTATGAAGATATTCTAAAAAACAAAACAACAATAAGTCATCACAAATACTAACTGTCATTCATTTGTAGGAAGGTGTATAAACAATATTTCATGCCAAGGGAATATGAAGAGTCATGGAAGTTTTCATCCCATCTGTTCATATCTTGATTAGTCATAATAGTTTAAAATTTACTACAAAATATTCAAACTCTTCTTAAATATATTGATATCATCTAAAGAAGCAAACCCAATTATAAAATCTTGAGGAAATAGACTACTACAATTTGTAGGGATTTCAAAATAAGTTGGAACTTTTGGGAAGGCCTTTGTTGAAACATACAAAAGATAAGTGGAAGAATCAATTTTCATTAATTCCTGACACCTTAAATGTTAAAAGATAGCCACATTAAGTGGAAATCATAACTATTGAGTTAACCCTATGCAATACAGTAAGAGAATACTCTGAAATTGTAATTTGTGGCTTCAATTTTTTTCATTCTATATTTATATTATTTTTCTTTGTCAGGGTTACGATATGCTTCAGTCACAAAAGATATACAAAGTTACAAACAAAATGCACGCAAACCTCATTGAACATGTAGGGCAATTAAAGTGGAAAAGAATTTCCAAAAATCCTGACATATTGACATAAAATCATTAAGCATTTGGATGCAATGTGCATTGCATTGAAAAGCAATAGAATTTATCCTTCAATTTTGTTATCACTCTGTAATTTCTTTAGGTTGAGAAAAGAAACCCATAGGTAACCACAAACCAACTTTAGAAACTAGAATCTAACCCTTCTAGTCTTGGAGAGGGCTCTCTCCCAAATTAGTCACTGAAAGGACTGATTTGATTTTTGTTTCTTGAGGTTAGTTCCTTGGATTTTGAATAAATTTTTGGATGGGATTTGATGTTTAATCCTATGAGAAATCCATTGGGCATGGAGTCAAAAGGTTGAAGCTTATGAATATGTGGGTAATCTGTCAATTAATGGGAAAATACTTTAGAGGCAAGATAGACAGTAATTGTGTGTTGGTTTAATTTAAATGTCGTTGTAGCAGAAAGGACGAAAGAAAAACATAAATCAACACTTTAAGAAATCAGATTTCGAAATTTCTTAAAAAAAATTAGCAGAAGAAAACATCAATGATATTCTAAACTATTTGACAGAGCATCAACGTGATGAATTCTGAAACAATATTTTAATTGACTGTCATTCAGATATGGAAAGAGACCAATAAACTAAAAGAAGAACATACACTGAAGTGAACATGCTACACAATCACTAGCACATGAATCTTTGAAGCAAGACTGGATCCGGCCAAAAGCCTTGGATCACCCAACTTTATTAATTATTTAGGAAAATATTACAGTACAAAGACTCTCAAAATAATCAATTCATCAAAATTTATCCCACCCTTTGTACATTATGTGTTACAATGTTTATAAAAACCAATGAAATTCGGTTTGAAACCAATTTACAAAAATAGATCAAAGTAGTTCAGCATATTTATCCTTATCTTTGCCCCTTTGACCTTGGTAGTGTCTCAATCTGATTGGATGATGTATCGACCCATACTCTGTTGACAGTTGGATGGTCATTTACTAAGACCTGGAAAATTACATTCATATTTACCCAATATTATTATTTCCTTCCACTATAATTCAGAAGGAATATCGTAATCCATCATTTCTTTTATTAAAATTCCCAAATCGATGAAAGAGGCATACGACATGATAGGCAGGACACATTTATTAACTTAAATTTATTCAAAATTTTGAAATCTATGGCTAACTCTTATACCACAGTTTCCCCCTTTAAAACTTCATCTAAGTCTTCAAACCTAGAGTGATCCATCCTCGCTTATGTCAAGAGTGCATTGTAGGCTTCACGTTCCTGTAATATTCCCTTTCCAACCCAGAATGATGTAAGACCTTTGATAAATAGTTCTTCAACCAAATCCTTAAAATCCTGAACACTCTTTTTCAATTGGGTTGCTTTATTCTGGACTGGATTCGAGAGGTTGTGCTTGGTTATGATTATTCTAGCCCATATTATCAAAGAAGTTCTATATTTGACCCCAATTGTCTGCAAACTTGATGAAGGCATTGTATTAAGGAGATTGATAGCATTTTGGGCCCATTCTGTTTGTCTTTTTGAAAAAGTTTCATTAATAACTATGCATCTCTGTTTATCCAAAACTGCAATGTTGTCTTCATCATTAACAAAATTTAGACATGTCCTGAGTTTTGTAACCTCAATTGATATGGAGTCCTAGATGATGTGCTTGGATCCTTGTAACAAATGTTTTCCTTTAAGCTTGTATTTTATCTTATTCACCTTTTCATGAAGGACTGCATTTTCCTTTTTAAGTTGTGATACTCTTTCATCCCTTTTTTGTGCCTCTTGTTCCATTTTATTGATATTCTCTTTCAATTCTTTTATTTCCCCATCCTTTAAATTAACCTGGCATATTTCTTGGACAGTGTCTTCAATGCCTCATTTTCTTTCAGTAGCATAGGATGTAACATAGGGTAAAACAAAAGACAAATATATGACTCTAGTTTCCATTTCTATCTTTTCTTTTGACCATTCTAATTTTTCCTTTTCCAGTTGCAAAAATTTATCCTGAAAATCTAGTGATTGCTTCTTGAAAGCTTCATTTTCCTATTCCAATGCTACAAGTTATGTAGTCTGTGGATGCTCTGTAGCAGGCATTTTCAATTTTTTCTTCAGGCTGTGAATCACTTTGTCTTTCTCATCCAGCAAGGCTTTCATTGCTTTGGGGGCATCAGCTTCACGTTTCTTTATTTGAATCTGCCATGCTTTACTTGCTTTTTTTTTCTTCCTTAGTTGACCTTCAAGTTTGGCAGCTAGTGAGGTTAATTTTTCATTTTTCATATTTAAATTTAAATAATCTGAATGTAGCTGGTTGCTATCCTTCTTGTGGAATTGAACCTTATCTAGGGCACTAATATTATCATACTTTATTTTGATCTCAGAGACCTTATCTTCTTTTGCTATGGAAATGTTGAATGTTTTCCTTTTTGTGTCTCTGACTGTGAATAATGAAGACTTGTGTTGGGAATCTTTTTGTACCTTAGGAATTAGATTCATGATCTCACTTAGTGATTCCTTTATTTTTTCTGCATACCATTTAGATAAATCTTCCTTTGACTGGTAGGAATCCTATAAGGCCTAAGAAAAATAGTATTTCTGGATATGGAAGGCTCCTGAACTACCTTCACTTTCCAATTGAGATCTGGATTCAATTACACTTGTGCCACTATCCACCATGTCTAAACATGTTTGTTATTTAGGCCCTTCATCCTCCAAGTCTACATACTTCTCTATCTAGATGGTTTTCATTTTATTTCTAGAAGTGTGTTCAGGGTCTATGTCCATTGCCTCTGAAACAGACCTCTTACTCTATGTACTAGCTTTTGGAACCTTAATTACCACCTTTTCAATACTCTGTTGTGTTGGTGCCTTTAGTACAGGGGCTTCAACATCCACATCTTCTTCAAGATTTACAAAATTCTCCAGGCCTTCAATAGGCTCATGCTCATATCAATTATTCTTGTTCGTTTTCCTCCTTCTAGATATGATCTGATGAGGATCATATTTTTTACCTGGCATTTGTGAAAAAACCAAAGCTTTGATATTTTCCTCAACATGTGTTAGACATGTTCTAGATTTCACAATGATGGGCCAATCAAAAAAGGAAACTTGATATTGCTTGCTCTATGATATTTGATGAAATTTTCAGTTTCAATGATGATTCTCTATCTAATGAACTCTAGAGAAAAAAAAATTGGGGTCAAAAAGATGGGCAACAAATAATGAAAATCATGAAATCCATATACCCATATTACTATAGAATTTATGAAAAGGGTCCAGTCTCCTACTCTGGCTTTTGGATTCTGCAGGTGAATTCTCATTTCTTCAATAACTTTGGGCAGTTTAACATTGAAAATCATCTGGTAGGCCTTTGAAATTTCTTTATTGATAAAAATTATTGAATTCATCATGTTTCTTTCAATAGATATTGATTCTGCTTCAGGGATCTATGCATTGTTACAGGTGAGAAAAATCTTCATCAGATATGTACAATATATGAAGTGTCTAAGAGAGTGGAAGTTCACTAGTTGTTTATGGATGGTATCAGCTAGGAACTCATCAAAATTAATGTAGACAACTTGACCCGACTCTGACTAGAAGAATCTGAGTAGGAAACCTAACATGACCTCAACTACGAATCTATCAATATGAAGGCCTAAAACTTGACTTAAAAAAGAGCAGACACATTGAACCTCACTGACCATGATATCGATGCTTAAGGGAAAAGACATAATTTGTGGGAACTGATCAAGCTTGATAATCATTCTTAAAAATAGAGTTTTATCTCTGGTTGACACTCCCTATAGAATCTAATCATTTCTTCATCATTAAAAGGTTCATAATTCTCAGAGAAAGACTTAGGAATTTTTAATGACTCCCTGACTGACACAACATCAATTTTACACCAAACTTTAGACCCCTTTTATCAATTACAACTCCTTTTGACTTTGAGTATTGCTCTGCACACCATCCTATAAATTCGGGACAAACACAATTCGGTTGCATACGGAATGAGAGAAGCTTGGATAGACTCCGAAAATGGAAAACATTTTCCTCTAACGTCAGCTAAGTTACTTCTTAATTGAGAAATAGGGGCAACAGTGAATTCAGGGTCACAAACATCATTATCTCTATTGATTAGGGATTCTTCATTATTTTTTGGGCTTTATTCAGATACTTCGAGCATGATGGGATCCATGGAAGAAAGAAAGAATACTCGATAATGGTTATTATAATGGAACTGAGAATTCAAAATTCGGTCGAAGGTGATAGTTGCAATAGCTCCAATAGTTCTCACTTTGACAAAGATAAACAAAAATAAAAGTCACATAAACTTTATATTATTCAACTTTTCGGAGAGACGGGTCAACAATTTCAATGTAAACCACTTTCTTCTCTGTAATCGTCCCCATGATGACACATATTTAGCTTCAAAACCCGTGGTTTTCATTTCAGAACCACTTTATGGAATTAACCTCAGTGCACTTTCCAGGCCCGCAATGCACACCAGTAGTTGATTTGTCCTGATCGCAATCGTGACCATTGATATTTGATTTATTTTCATCGTCGCTATTTTAGAAATCCGTCTGGCCAATTTAAACTATTCTTCCATATTTAACAGCGCTCTAGATGTGTTCCAAATCATTTTGCGCCTCAGCTAAAATTTAAAGTTGATTTTGG
>JASDQU010109313.1:83618-106290 GCA_032191745.1 Picea mariana
TTCAACCCATCCCTTGTATAAAAAAAAAAACCAATATCACATACTATACTCCCTGAAAATCTAAAATAAAAATTATAAACTTTGTTTTAACCCCTTACCTTAAACCCATACATAAATTCAAAAACACACATAAATCCAAAAACCACAAACTTTTATCATTATAAATCTAAAGACATTTACCTACCTAAAATGAAAACTTATAATTGAAATTATTTTCATAATTGTCACTAAACTTCTACGATTTCTATATACCTAACAAAATCATACGTCAAGAAGCACACACCTTTTATATCAAGTGATATATTATTTTATTTTAATGCATATATATTTTTCCTTTTGTGAACGTGAAAGAATGGGCTACCATACTTGTTTATGATTACTTATAAAATTCCTTTGTACATTGATCCAAAACTATACTTCCCCAACAAATTGGCCTCAATAAATCCATTAGCTTCTCTAAAAAGCTCTTGATATGATATACTTTCATGCTCTAATTTATGGGAAACCACTCATGGGTAATCAAATTTTTGTAGATGGAAATCCCCTCTGGAGAGGAATCTCAAAAGTAGACAACAAAATATAAAACCAATACCACCAAAAATTGGCAATAATACTTTTCTCAAAACATCAAAATGACTTCTTGGTGTTGGACATGCTGGTAAGGAAAATACTTGTGGACCACAAAGACCTAAATTTCCACTTAAGGATATGATAATTCTTTTATTTGTAGAAAAATATCCTTTTGATATTTCTTCCTTGAGATTGTTGAAAGATAAATTCAAATAGTGAAGCTATTCCAACTTGTTGAGAGTAATTGGTATTTTCCTTGATAAGGAGTTATAAGGGAGATCCATGTCCATGAGATTTTGTAGATACCCAAGTGAATATGGAATGGAACCTTCTAAGTAATTGTTATGTAGATTCAGTTATTCGAGTGCATTGCAACTTCCAAGTGTTGGTGGAATGACACCAATTAATAGATTGGTAGAAATGTCTATAGCTAAAGCATTTTCAAGTTTATCTTTCTCTAGAGGTAAGGGTGGAATAATTTCCTTTGGTGCTAAAGCAATACTCTACAACAAAATAATAAATATTACAATAAATTTCAGAGGAGAGTAATAAATATCATAGGAGTGTATAAAGGTCATTGGTGTAACACACCCAACCCCCTATCCACTTTTAGGTTGGTGGGATGTTTGATTTTCATCTTCTTGGAACTCGGGATGAGTATTTAAGTTCATTGGTGCCTATGATTTGTAACTTCTACTTGGAAGTGGTATCTATATCTCATTCATTTCAAATACTCTATTGCATAATTATGGTTATGCTTATACTATGATATCTAGGAGATTACTTATACACAATCACAAAAAACCAAGTTGAAGTATTATATTAGTTGTGTGAATCATATGATATGATGAACTAAAGGGAATTGTATATGTTACATACTTGGGTGTGGTTCATTATATAGAATGAATGGCCCCGTAGTGGCCCACAAATCATGGTAATGTAAAAATAAATAAATAAAAGGAACCTTAAGAAGTCATAAAAAGAAGAAAAAAGACAAGGCATACATGATCTTTGATATTCTAATGTGTAGAAATTGCATTGACACAACATCTAGAGCATCTACAAATGAGTGAACTGCATACTATAGTAAATAAAAACATAATTATATTTATTTTTTCGTAAAAACCAAAAAATACTTTTAAGACATGTCAATAAATCCTAATAGAAATTAAAACCGGCAAGATTGCAAATAGTAAACACCATTGATATTATTTTTTGTAAAATCTATATGAGAGGATATTAAATAATGACACTCTCTCACACACACATCTCAGATCCAACGTCCTGAATAAGCTCCTCTTGGTTTCGAGAATGATTTATTGGAGCCTTATGATCTTGGAGAAAACCTCCCTCAATATGAAGGAGCAACAAGTCAACATTGACTATGTTTTTGCTCTGTTGGATCGAGAGAGGTTTGCTCCAAGAATAAACGGCTCCAATTTTTTTTTATCTACTAAACAGGGCCAACCACGTGAAGGTGGAATCTCCTATGGCCCCTCACCCCCCACACATCACTCTCAATTCCCCAATACCCAATCTATATTCTACTAAAATATATGCATTAAAAATATTCAAAATTGATAAACAAAAAAGTGATTGTAAAGCTATAAATGAGGTTTATCATTCAAAGGCATATGTCATAAAAAAATAAAATTATAAATGAGATTTATCATTCAAAATATGTTACAAACATACTATCTATATAATGTACATCTATCTGTCTTATAAAATTATTATACATCATCAATTTATTTTAGTCTTCTTTTGTGTTTTCTAGTTCTTAAGTAATTCATCCATGTCCATGTCTTCGTTTAATAGGTTCTCTTCAGCAGTTGATGTTGCTTCAGTCATTTCACGTCGAGAATGTTTGGTCTTGTACCCATGGTGTGGAGGCTGTTGTGAGGGGACATCACCTACAAAAACAAAAAATATTAAATCGATATGCCCAATTTTTAAATATCATTGAAGTAGTTCATTCATATTAAAAAAAACCTCTACAATGTAATTATTTACCTCTTGGTCCACTAGTTGACGCCGTTGGAATGGTTTCCTTGTTCTCCTGATCATATTCAATTCGAGGAGGCTCAACTATGACATTCTCTTCCATTGAAATGAAAAAATTTATAAGGACAAAACCGTAAATGTATAAGTAATAAAATTAGAAGTACAAAATTTATAAGTACAAAATTATTAAGCATATGATTAATATACAGTCATTTTAGCGTCATAGGCCTCAGTCATAGGAACATCTTGGGGTTTCACCCCACTAGCATGGGTATATTTGGGAGCACCATGATCTTCTGGCCGCACTCCACTATTAACGCTTTGTCTTCTAGTGCTAATGGTTCCATTGATATTGTTGCTCCCCTGATTAAAACAAAGTAAGACACTAAAGTTATGGATGATATCAAACATTTACGTATTTTATAAGTAATGAAAGGTTAATGTAGACTAATTTTTATTTACCTTATCCCATAAAATGAATATTAGGGTTTGCCCCATGATTTTCCTACGATAAACCACGGCTTTATAATCGTACTTGTAACCAAGTTGGAGGTCTTCCTCCATGGTTTCAGTTCCGAAGTCGTCGCCTTGCATTGCATAAGAGAATGTTTTTTTAACGTTTTTGGATGCAATAAAATGAAAGTTGTAAGATGATACAAATAATATTCTTAATATGTTTTGATACCTACGATTCGTGACTGTAACCTCGAGTAGCCGCTATGGCCTAGATTGTGTTGGCCATGTTTGGAAATCCTTGCTTTGGTTTCCTTCGAAATCTCAGGCAACCTATCATCAAAATTTTCAAGTATGTTATATACCACACTTTTATTTAGATCTAAATAAAATTAAAGGTATTGAAATCAAAATATTGTAATTTATCTTGGGGTACCAGTTATTTTTTCTCCTTATTTTTTCAATAGATTTTATTTTGCATCATCAATGATCGCCTTCCACTCCCTCTATGCAATCAAGGGAGGACGCTCATACCTAGGTTTTCCTGCCAAGATTCGTCTATAAACATCCCACGTATATTTTAGCTATTCGCCTATTGTAGAGGTGACCTCTTTTCTTATTGAACATGTCTACTCCAAAGAGGCCTTCAAGATAATCCATAAGTTCTTTTTTGAGTTTGGAATTATGGAAATTCCACCTCATGCATAAGGTTGTCCCAAAAATCAACAAGGCCTTGCTCTCCAGGTGCCTATAAAAATGATTATTTCCTACACACAAAAAGATATGATCATTAATTTAAAAATAATAATCTAGATGATTTGTGTATGAGATGGACAACATGAAACAATTGAAGTATGAAAAACTACCTGGGAGTCTTATTTGTTTTAATGGAAGTATTTTATCGTCAACCAAAAATGTGCATGGAAGGGTCCTTGTGCTGGTCACACGTCTAGCTCTAGGAAATGCAACCATGTCAACCACATCATCAGACTCATCTCTGTCACCACCTCTAGAGCCTGACTGTTGTGTGGATTCCTAGTGGTGTGTGTCATGGATCCTATCTAAATTAGGCATGGAAGATGGAGAAGTAAACAATACTCTAGAAATTGTATGAAATCTCGCATAAGGACTTTGTGGCATCTCTGCAGTGCCACTACTACCAACAGTGGGATGAACAGACTCCAAAAATCTCTTTATAAAAAAGAAAATGTTTTTTTTCGTGAGATAATGTAACAGTTAAAAAATAGAGTTTCATAATTGAACATATGAGTACATTAAAAAAAACACTTTAAATTATGGTTATTATCTTATATGTGTAAAGCTATGAAATAAGGAGATTGATCATTTCTAGGACATCGAGAGTTTGATCTGGACATTCTAACAAGATATCAAGTTCTTTGTTCGCTTTAGTGATCTTTATTTTTATTAATACCATCGGATCAGGGGATGAATACAACCCCTCCTCATCGGCAGAATCATGATCAACATGGTCTTCCGACTACATATAATTTCAACATGAAAATCAATGTTATTTAAGTTATATAAAAAAATGAAATAAATGATCACCACACAAATAAAATTATATAAAAAAAATAATAAAATTCATGCAAAATGAAAGTCGAATTTGATAATCAATTACATGTTCTCTGGTTGTCCCTTTTCCATGATCATCCTGTCACATTACAATATAATATAATTAGAACCCCCAAATATTTAAAAAATTGTTAACGATAACAAAAAAATTGATTGTCACCCAAATAAAAACAACCTCAATGATCAACCTCCCACATTATTATAAAATTGGGACCGTGAAATATTTAAAACATTGTTAAAGATAAAAAAAAAAAATATAATGCAATAAGTAAAGGTTGCTTAAAGAGGTGTTGCATAATTACCCACACACTATTATTCGATGTTTATATTCGATTCAAATGGTAATCCAATAACAACTCTTCCCCAAGACCTATTTTTTTTACTGTGCACAGGACTATCCGATTCTCTTCGCGTCCCTCATATATGCAATTTAGTTGATTTTTTGTTGTCTCGGGCCATGTGTTGTTTATAAACCTTATGATATTGCCAGAATCTTTAGGCCTTCCATCAATATAGATAGTCGTTCCCTTATTTTTATCGTTGTTTATTAGTTGTATATAACTTGAGGTGAGTGCATATCTCTGCATACTTTGCATGTACCGGACCAACTACATCCGATCATTATAATTGTAACACGGTCCAACATAGTCCATCAATTCAGTTACTGTATTGTATTTTACAGTTATTCCCTCCATGGAAAATATCCCCAGGCCATGCAAGGAGGATGGTGCAATGCGATATGTCCTATTGTTGACAATGAAGTTAGTGTCTAACAAAGATAGTTCCTTATCAACCCATTGTTTCACCAAATTCTTATACCTAAGTGGCACCTCTATGTCTTCTATTCTCTCATCATCATAAGAGCCTGATCCTCCTTCGACAAGAAATAATTCCATGTGTCTACAAAATTTTCTTCTGACTTTTCCACCTCTGGTCCTTATTTGTGTATCATATCTACCAGATGCAGTCTCATTTCCCTCTATTTGTCCTAAGCTTCCCTCACTTGAGGAAGAAATATCTGACAGGTACCTATTTGGTTGTACGTTTAATCACATGTGTACGTGTTGATAGTGAGTATTCCATCCTCATCCTAGTCCCAAATTTTGAACTTTTTTTTCTATATTCAAAGTTCTAAATAAATTTTGTATATCTTTAGTTTTGGATGCACAATTAGAGGGTGAAATTACCTAAATTAGTAGGGGAACTCATGCATGTGGATTCTCAACTTAGTGAAGGTTATGAATATCTAGGTGGGTTTCACCTAGAGAATGGTGAGAGGAAGAACATAATTCCACTTGGAGCTTGAAGACACGTAGGGGGGATTTTTTGGATGCCCTAAATGAGGAATATTACCATGTGGGGAGCTACGGGGACCAATACACCAAATGGTTGCATCTCCATCGGGGTCAGGATCAAACTATGATACTATACCAACACTTTCCATACCTTTACTACAGACTTAGGAAACTAACCAGCATAGAGTTCTAAAATATTGAAGATGGTTTTAAATGGGGAAAAATAAAATAGATACAATGCTTAAAGACCCCAATATTTCTTTTAAAGAGAGAAATGAAAAATCTATAGGTTAGTTAGGATAAGGGTGGTTGCCACTTTGTAGTCAAAAGATTGTTGGTAAAATATCGAAACCCTTAACCATATTGGAAAAATGTTATAGTTCAAAGTTTACTATTTTGACATAAGCAAAGAAGAATGGCAGTTGACTAGGCAGATGAAGAGAAAGAAAAAGAAACAATTTATGGAAGGATTTTCACAAATAAAGAAGACCTTCTATCATACAATTGATATTTTAGGTAAGAAGAAATTAGAGGAAAATAGCCACTATACACATTCTTAGCATAAGCATAAATTAGCATCCCTTCACTCTTGGTCCTTCACTTGATTGAGATATCAAATTCCTTATTATCCACTTTAGTAGTAAGAGTGGAAATCCATATCTCATATTAGCTATCAATTAGGATTTCCATACCTCATATTTGATACAAAAGTGTCCAAACTTGCATATGTTTGTGCAATAAGAAAAATATTACATGCATGGTGATATTCACACTTTGATGGATTTCCATATTGTGGCCAATGGAGTGGTGTTGAATACATGGCACCATTGGAACAAAGAAAAAATGAATGCAAATAGATGGAATATATACGTAAATGAGTAACCAACCAATGAATTCAAATGTTCTCTCAAATCATGATGAATTAGCACAACGAATTGAATCTTTAAGATAATTTTGTTTTGCAGAAATATACATATCTACTCATGGGAATAATGTGGGTCTGTAGAGAACTTGTTGTCTTTGATTAATCCATATTTGGGATGACTTCATACAGGAGGAAAATAGGATCAATTACCTCTTCAATTTTCTAGACTAAATCTCAATATGCAAGTTAGCACTACTTGTGTGTTGTTGAGAGAATGATGTTGGAGGGATTGTAGGATTGGAACCATCATTTCCTATTGTAGCTTGTTCTTAATTATTTCCTACACTATATATAACAGATATTAAGTTGAATTTTTACTTACAAAGAATACGCCCATGTCATGTATACACACGATCTAGAAAATAAGTGGGTCTTCAAGCAATGAATCCTTGTGAAAGGTGATATGGGGAGGCATCTTAGTGTCAAATGCTTAGATGAAGAGGTCAATATGGAATCAACAAGGTAAAAATCCAAGCAATTAGTTATAGAAAGAAGGAAACTTTCAGATAGAATGATTAAAAGGAATTACCATTGACCCAAAACCCTTGCACACACCCAAAAAAAGGAAATTAATCAATGTCTAGAGGGATTTCCCATATTAATGAAGTCAAAAGGGGTACCAAGTGGTATATTTGACTCTTTCCATCCATGAAATAAGGATAAATTAAAAATTAGATAAGGATCACCCCATGTAAAAGGGGTTATAATAATTTCTTAGCACACATGGTTGAGGAATGCCCTAGCTAAGGAGAGGACACATGATAGCTAAACCATAAGAACATGGTTTAAAGTGCATATTGGAAGGAACACTCCACCTTATAAGGCAATATAAAATGATTGTATGTCATGATCAGGGATTATGTATGCAAACAAAGAGGATTGCTCCACTATCTCGAGGTTTGAATTCTTATTTTAAGGAAGGAACATGTTAGAAGAGCATGGTTTGAGGAATCACTTCAAAGGAGAGCGACGTGTTGCAGCAAAGACTTTTTCAAACCCTACTTTGAGCATTTTTCCACTTTAATTGAGGAGTGCCCAACTTTGAGGGGGTTTTCTTGGAGTTAATTGTGTATCTTGAAGAAGTTTAATAATATTTTATTTTATTCTGATACATTGCACATATACTCCTCTTTATTTCTATTTTACATATAATTTTGTATGTCTATGATTGTTTTTCTTAATCATTCCAATGACTAAGCAAGTTCCCTTGGTATTTGTCTTAATCCATAGTTAAGGGACATCCTTGAAGAGGTTATTCCTTCTTATTATGTGATCACGATACCAAAAGGGGGAAATGGGAATGTTCCTCTTCATTTGATCCAACCCCTCTCCTCTTGAATCGTTTGACTCCCTTGTAGGCTTCAATAACCTCACAATTGTGAAATTAAGAAAGGTGCAACACTATGTTTATCTGAATAAACATCGATGGAATGACTATTTTAAAGATCTAAGAGTAATCCTCATCAACAAACTTTCTATGCACAAAGGATCTTGAATCCAAAGACACTGATATGACATCATCATCCCTACATCTCCTTGTAATTCCCACTGATATGATTTATCTCTACCACTATTGTCTTCCTTCTCCCATAAGAAAATTAGGTTGGCGTGATCCATATTTTTAAAAGTTGGATCTCAATGCAAAAAAATCATGTTGGGAAGGAAGGCATGATGACCTTCTTCAGATTGATAAAAATGTAATGCTTAATGGGGTTGAGATTCTTAATGAAGTAGATATTTCCTAAATGCATTAACATGATGGAAGAATTATCATTGTGCCTGACCATTATGCATACTAACAACCACCCTCCCAAACACAGGTGAGCAAACATCATCAATTCGATTCATTGGATTTATTTACAATGTGAAGGTTTTCCAAATCAATTTGGACAATAATGAAAAGTGAATGATGGTAAAAACCACTCACCATTCTCAAGCGTAATCACAGTGTTCCCTCTATCTCGGTCTCCTCTGGCGTTGTGCCCTAGATCTCCTTCTCTAGCGTTCCCTCGCGCAGATCTTAGGGTTTGGGAAGCTACTCGCAGTGTGCTCTCCTCGGCTCTCCTGACGCTGTGCTCTCCTCGACTCTCCTTGGCTCTCCTCTTTCTCTCTCCTTAGCTCTCCTCGTCTGATCTCCTTGTGTGGTCTCCTCGTGGTTTTCTCTTCTCACGCGCGTGCAGGTTTGAAATGTAATAGGTTTGAAATGTATTTTTTTTGTTTTTGGCTTGGATTATTATATATAATTAATATATATTATAACTATATATAATGTATATTATAAATATATATAACTTATATATTATATAATTTATGTATATTTTAATAATTAATATATTATATATTTAATTCCTAGGCATGGTTTGTGATTCCCAAAAACAAATGTTATGGCCTAATTTTCCCAAACTATGCCCTTATATCTACAGGTGAAATATTCCTTATGCATGACATGTAATGGCTTGTGGGGCCACACATGACCCATGAGTGCCAAAGACAAATTTCATGGCATAAGATCTTATAATTTGGCATTGGACCATGGCATAGGCATTGAGAACCATCATTGGTGTGACAATCCTTGAAATAGTGATCATATCTCACTTGTAAGCTAAAGATTCCTAATGTAAGGCATGTGTGGTTGTTCGGGGTACTTATGCATCTAATTACTACACACCTATCCCACACAACCACAAACATAAATGCTAACACACCTATAAACATAAGCATCAATGCACCTAACCTATTTACTTACCCACACATCTAACCAATGCATCTTGTTGGTGACCATTCTCCTCTCAGGTAAACAATTAATCATGTGTTAATTAGAATGAGTATATCCAAGGGGGATAGGGGTTAATGTGTTAATAATCACCTAACCTAGACCTTGAATCTACACCCTCTAACCTTCTAAATCATCGACCCATAACCCATAACCCTTCTAAATATGCAATGTGATTTATTCCCATTGCTCTGCATGTCAAAGTGAAGAAATTCAACCAAGTGCGAGTAAACGGCGGGAGTAACTATGAATCTCTTAATATATCCAAATGCCTTGTCATATAATTAGTGATGCACATGAATGGATCATTAACGAGATTCCCCACTGTCCCTAGCTACTATATTCTAGATAAACTGCATCCAAGGGAATGGGCTTGGCAGACTTAGTGGGGAAAGAAGACCCTGTTGAGCTTGACTCTAGTCCTAACCCATTCATAGTTTGGGAAAATTAGGGCATAGTTTGGGAAAACTAGACCATAACATTTTTCTTTGGGAGTCAAATTGATGATGGAAACAAGTGAGTGTGTTAGTCAAATTGATAATGAAAACAAGTGGGTGTGTGAGTCAATTTTGAGTCCATAAACCCTCCCATATCGTTAAGGCATGCAAATAGTATATCTAGATCATGATGGTATAAAAATGAATGAGCTTCTCTTGGTTTCAAGAATAATTTATCCTCTACTGAACAAGGCCAACCACGTGAAGGCGAAATCTCATATGGAACCTCCCCTCCCCCTCACATCACTCTCAATTCCCCAATACCCAATCTATAAAATAGAAAATAATCGAAAGCAACCTAGTAAGATTCATGCATAGAAAATACAAAAAACAAATTACTGAAGGTAAATGAAATTATGTGTTTGTAAATGATATTTTTAGTTTACCATGTACTTTAGTATATTGGCGACTATTTTTAGGTTTCACGTAATAATTAAACAACATGTAACATAGGATATAAAACATCACATAAAACTTAAAAACATGTAATTAACCCATGGCATAAGTAAATTATTTTAAGAGAATAATTCATACAAATTAAAATATATAGTCACGTACTTGAGCCAAATCAACATTTGTATAATCATCCTTATTTTTTATCTTCTTCTTCTTCATCGAACTCTACATATGTATCATCATCTGGTTCAGAAACGGTGTTGAAAGGATTGACGATATCATCATCGTCGTCAATGTCATTTTCGAGCATATTTTCATCTACATCATTATCAAGAATTGCATTGTCTCCTACGCCTGGATCATGATGATATTCTTCGTCTTCTTCGTCTGTCGACCCCCAATGATCTTCCAGCTCTATCGGATTTGGCGAATCATCTACTTCTTCAATATTATCTTCTTCATGTACATGAGTATACTTAATTGGAATTCCTCTTGGATCATATCTAACAACAAATGACCAATCCCTCTCACCTGGAACATTTGAGTAAAATACTTGTTCACATTGGCTTGGAAAAACATAGCGATCATATCCTCTTTCAAACACCATTGTTTTAATCATTGGAAATATGTTGGCATGGAAATTCTTCATCGTGTGCATGCATTCGTAACCTGTACCATTTGACGTCAAACATAACTAATTTGAAGGAATTAAATTCACACTCAAGTATATCATTCAAATACCCATAGTATCTATTTTCAAATTCTCGGGGATGTTTGTCACTCCTAGAGGAAACATTAGTGACCTGGAATACTATATTTATCCCACTATCATAAGTTTTCCTGATTTCATCCAACTGTTTGATGCAAAATTTACGACCATTGCACCACATAGCCTTGTGGTGTTTCAACTGCAATATGCCATATATGTAAAAGATGCATTCTAAATTAATAAATTAACATATTTATATAACTTGGAAAGTATCTGAAAAAGACAGTACACATGTAGTCACATTAATATAATATAAAATAATTGAATAAAATGGGTGAATTTTCTTGCCTATCCATATTTCAAACCATATGCTAAATCAATTTCCCTTTGTGTAACATTGACATCTCCGTTACGACGAGCTTCTCTAACCAATTCAGGAAGTTGTTTCCATGATAACCTACCGCCATGACGTCGTTTATATATTTCAATCCATACATTCATCCAATCAAAATTGTTTGCAATGTATAAATGCAATCCATCCCAATCTTGAGCAACTAAATCAAAAAATCACAATTCACCAATATTAAATATTAGTTATAAAGTCCATGGTAAATATTAATAATTTATGAGATAACAAATATTAATATATTAATGAGTATGATCATATACACAAAAAAATGAAAATTTATATGTATTAATATAAATCTCCACAATGCCCGCAGGGGTTTGGTCTAGTGGCTAGTGAACGTATTGTTTGGTGTTTGTGTTGTTATGCAGGTCACGAGTTCAAACCTCGATTTATCCGGAGGCATGCTTGTGGGCTATGCGATTCTCCCTAGGGGTTATAAGGTAGCTAGCAGGATTCAACCCTGTGTCACACGAGTACGGTATTGTCACCGTTGTTAATATATTAATATATTACCTCTCATTTTTTTCATTCTACCTTTCCCCAACAGGTGCTCTTGATCTTCAATTTTTTTGATGAAGTTTACATCCCAAATGCAATCCACTGCATGCATAGTTGGCGATGCTAATTTAGTAAGATATTGACTAATATACACCATTTATTGATATACCATATATCCTTCCACCATATAACCCTCGGAACGTGCTCTTTGTCTAACCAAAGCCTTCAATGATTTCAAGTGCCTCTCCACCATCCACATTGACCTTGTGTGTACAGGTAAACAAATTTCATTCTCCTCAACTTGGTGTATGAGGTAGTGTTCTTGTGCATTGAAAAATGTTGGAGGTATATAATTTTGCATTTCACACATTAGCTGAGGAATTTCTCTCTTCCAATACTTTATATCATATTCATTAATTTCTTTCAATGGAAACCATCTACATGAGATCATGACACAAGAAAATAACATGTTTCAACATAACATAATATAATGTATTACATTACAAGTAAAACACATGTCATTAAGTACAACAACAAATTGAAAGAACATTTTGCATATAAATCACAACTACTTACCTCATGTATTTTCCAAGATAATATATAACTTGTTTGACGTTGTTGTCAAAGTCGTTTGGAAGAGATAACGGTAGAACATACTGTAACAAAAAAATGAATCGTTATTTGTTTTGACCAAAGTAGAAAACAAAAAAAAAAACTTAAAAGACGTATAAGGTCAATATATAAATATGTATACCAAAATTATTACCTTAATGAAGGTATGTCAATCATGTGTTTTTACCCCACCAAATTCACCTTTCTTTGTTAAGATATTATTTATGTTTGAAGCAAAACCCGTGGGAAATTTAATTCTTTGAATGACCTCTTTTACATCATTTCTTTGTTGCTCGGTTAATAACCATGGAAGTTTATTTCGGTCTCCATCTCTATTTGATCGGATCACACTTCACATTGCATGATTGGATTCCTGAATGTCAGTGCAAATTTTTAAAAAAATTTCTTTATCCCTCCTACCATCTATGATTCACCATAACGTTTCTGTCACATTCTTCCCGATATGCATTGTATCAAACAAATGAGCTATTTTTAGCTCCTCATATTAGGGAAACCTCATGAATGGAGTGGGATAACATTTCATTCCTCGTGGAATCCCATTATTAATACCTTCATAATGGTGGCCTTCATGAAGAATCAAAGAAATCACAACAATAATTATCAAATACGGTAAAATAAATTAAATGATTAAAATAAAAATTCAAAACATTACATATACGATACATAAATAAATTGTGTACCTTGACGATTTCTATTATATTCCAACCTGCATATGTGAGATGTCATTCTTCGTGGTTTTAAACTAGTCTCTTCTTTCCCATTGAAAAGATCTTTTTCAGTAGTACGATACCTATGGTTCTTAAGGAGGAGGTGCCTATACTCATCAAACACCATCTTTCCTAAAAATTTTGAATGATGATACTTCATCTTAGGACGACAAACTGGACATGCAGATTTACCCTTTGTTTGAAGACCTACAACATATGGATTAGTGTCAATTATACGATGAGATTATTTAAAAAATAAACATGCAGCATGATATCTTTAAAAAATTATATAGTATTAAAGAGCAATAGAATGCTACATACCACAAAAATGTGTTAGTCCTGGGGCATCATGAATTTTCCATAAAAGTATTCCACAAAATTTAAATTTCTTCTCCCTGATTGGTTTACAAATGTCATGCATAGTCATCCTAGCCCATAACTTTAGTAGCTCGTTGATAGGAGGCTCAATATATACATTCATATATTTAACTTGGTACTTACCTAATTGTTTGAAATTACATATAATTACTATAACCATGATATCTATATATAAGTAAATAAATAAACAAAAGACATTATGCAAAAAATGAAACAAATGAAAATGTTACATTCAAAAAATTAATGTAAACAAATATCTAGAACAGTCCTTTTCAACATTATGTGCTCCCTCTTTATTGACATCCAAGGAGGAATGTTATTGTTGATAACAAAAATAGGCCACACTAAGTAAATAGGCCTAAGCTCTATGAATGGATTAACACTATCAACTGCCAATGAAATCCTAACATTATGAGGTTCATCTTTGAAATCTTCCCATGTTTCCTCAATTTTCCTAAATGCATAACCATTAGCAGGCATTCGAAGAACACCATCTCCACTTCTGTTACATGCATGGTAATCCATAAATTGTTCTATGATTTCACACCTGAACAATCACTGCAAATGTGGAATTATGGGAATATGATGAAGAACCTTTTGAGGAACCCTTTTTGTTACTTGATCGGTTCGATATCTACTGATAAGACATTGCGGGAATTTTGTTTTCGAAGCATGTTGTCCATAATATATAATATGATCATTAGGACATGCATCTGTAGTTTGATAATCCATTCCAATGTCTTTCATAATGGCATTCAAATCTCAATATGTGCGAGGTAAAATATTTGATGATGGTAACAAAAATTCACCTAACAATCTACAACATAACAAATAACTAGTTAATGCAAAGAATATTAATCATAAAAATTGCATTCTTATTTTACACATTAATTAACACTAAAAATAAATAGAAAAAAGTTAACATTTATGTATATGAGATTAAACATATTACATACCTTAGGATTTGTGTCATACAAGTGTTCGACAAATTATTCATAACCTTTAAGTTCACTAGCAACAATGTAGCGAAGAGAATATTTTCTCTTGAGCCTTCATAAAGTCGTTTGTTTTCCTTTTTTAATATAGGTTCATCATAAATAACATCATTGTCCCCATCCTCATCCGATTGAGCAAACAAATCTTGGATCATTTGATTTATCCCATCATCTTCTTCCATGGGATCATTAACTTGATTTGTCCCATCATCTTCTTCCATGAGATCCTCATTTCCTTGATCATGTTCCTCAGCTTGTACAACATCATTTCTACTAGTACTACTTGGTGTAATATTTTGTAGAAAGTTAGAGGGAAACTCTAACTTTATAATTACAAACAATCATGAAAAATTAGTGTGTATAACAAATATTCAAACAATATATATACATATATATAATTTTATATAAAATCAACAATATAAAAACAAATAATGAATATATAGATAATTACCATGGGACGATATTCACTCGATCCCCCATCAATGTGCCCATATTTCCTAGAATGTTTTGTAGATGTTTCTATTAAAATTCTTATGGGACATGTAGTGAAACATTTTTTGCAAGGGAAATAACATCTACCATCACCCTTTTCACCCACTTTACTTTTTTTCCCACCTCTAATATTTTGCGACATTATTCCACAAAAAAATACCCTTTATGAACCGTCGTTGTTATAGCAATATTGTCGCAACATCTTTAATTTGCAAAATATTTATATATATATTTTTTGTCGCAAGAGCGATGAACGTTAACCAAGTCAATGTTAACTTTGTCAAACAATGTAACGATCAATGTTGACTATGTCAAATAGTGTAACGGTCATCATTGAGTCATCACTCTTGCGACGATAGACAAAGGTAGTCACAAGAGAAACAAGAGTCCACTTTCTTCACATTCATCGCTCTTGCGATGTACAGCTGATTTCGTCGCAAGTGCGAGGAACACGGGCTAGATTTATAAAAAAAATTAAAAATTCAACTCTTTATCTTCAATTTTTTGATGAAAGGTTAGTTTCATCGCAAGTAGTCGTCACGGTTTTTTTAATATGTAGTAGTGATGGCATTGGCCTTTCTACTTACACAATTTTCCAAATTACTGTTGAGGATCCTTCTTAAAAAATCATTTTTTGGATCATCTGCGTGATTTGATGCACTATTTCCTGTGTGCAAATGCTAGCTGCATACTAGACATTCCACATACATATGCAAGTTGCATGCTAGATAGCCCGTGTTTACCTCCAAAAGTTGCAAAAAATAAAAAGTTACAAGGAATTCGGTGGAGTTAATGGGATATTGGAGGTTTCCTAAACATTTTACCCATTGTAGCCCATTCCCAAACCGAATAACCATATTTTTGTCATATAAAAAGAGGTATCGGAGTCTCATTCCAAGATCAAGAAAGAGAACAAAGAAACTCTACCAAAATCCCTTCCCCTTCTAGCCCAATCTTTGTATCCCTTTCTGAGATTTGGCCTCAACATTCCCCTTCATCCCTTTCTCTTTATGCAATCCCTTCCCTTTCCCCAAAGAGATCAGTTGATTGTGAGTGGCAACATGGGAATGTTGCACTTGGAGCAGTAGTAAGAGGATCTCGAACCTGGTTCGCAGAGTGTCTGTCGATGACAAGGTTGTAATATTGTAATCTTCAGTTTGAATAAAAGAGTTATTTCTCTATCCCAATACATTACATCTTAATATCTTTATTGATTAAATGCATCTATGTTATATCTGAACGATAGCATTGATAAGTAGAGCTTGTATATTTGTATCATTGTTTGTCTAACTGTTCTTGCAGGTCATCTTTGGGAGGAGACCCACAGCTTAGGAAGCTGCAAATTTTAAGGAAGTCTAAATTGGACGTTAAGGCCTAAGGTACACTTTCCAATCTTCCTTCTTCTCTTTCATCTTGTTGTTCAGATAGTTTGGGATAGTTTAGGATTAGGACTGTCTTTTAAGGGAAGTCAGTGCTCTGCCTATATTGTAACACAGTATAGTAATAGGGGGATTTTCCCCGCTAGAAGAAGGGGACCCAGTACGGAGGACAAGGACAAGGGTGCCTAGCGCTGGCCACATGGGCACTCATACAACCAAGGTGTCAGAAGTTTAGGGGTGCGGCCTAACTGATTCAGCCCCAGTGCATGTACACATGGTCCCATATGACCAAGAGCCAACGAAAAAGGGGCATGCTCCATACATTTTTTTCAAAAGTGGGTTTTGACTTTATAATAATATTTTTTAATGTATTTTGGCCTGATTTTATTGGATTTTTGCCCATTTTTTAGGATCTGGAGCACAGATTGAGGCCAGATCTTAGGAGGAATTTGGGATGTAACCCCCAACTCAAATTCTATATAAACCAAGCATGTTTACAACCATGAAAATTTTTAGAACATCTGAATGATGAATAATTTGTGAAGTTCAAGCCATTTTTTTATGTAGGGAAGCCATTGAGGAAGCGATCTTTAGAGGCCATTCATGGGAGTTCTACTCCACATTTTTTAGTGCCGACAGTTGTGTTGGATTCATGAGGTTGAGCCTCCCCAATGATGTACTTTTGAAGCATTTAATATTAATAAGAAATCCTCCCCCACTAAGACAAAGGTTCGGAGGCGTAGGCAACTTTTCCGAACTTTGTTAACAAGTTTTGGCGTTATGGTTTGTTGCTATATTAATGTTCATTTTATGTTCTACATTCTTCATGATGGATGCACCATTCTTTCATGATGGCTGCAACATTCTTTCATGAAATATTCCTCTTCTCTTTAATTTCTAAATGGTAAATCAACTCATGCCAAATACTTAACCAAAGTCTTTAAAATATCATTTTTAGATCACCATTGCACCACATATCCTTGTGGTGTTTCAACTACAATATGCCCCACACATTAAAAAAAATGCACATTTGTCAATGAATAAACATGATATTCAGACTTAATAAAACTTTATAAAAGAAGCACACCATGACCTAGATTAATAGAATGGAAAATAGTTAAAACATGATGTGGGTGAATAATATGCTTGCATGTTTATCTTTTAAACCATATGTTAAATCAATTTCCCTCTGAGTAAGATTGGCATCTTGATTGTGATGAGATTCTTTAAGAAAAGTATCCACCCCTTCCCATGATAACCTACGATTATATTGTATATTACATCGATTTATCCATACTTTCATCCAATCAAGATTGTTTGTGATGTATAAATGTAGTGCATCCCACTCTCGACCAACTGTATGAAAAAAAATTAAAAATTAAAAATTAGAGTAAAGATTAAATAATAATTGATCATGGAAGTTAAATAAAACTTAAATAACTACAATATAGAAATAAATCAATATTAATGAAAAGTATTATAGATCTCTACCATATAATTACCTTTCACTTTCCTTGTTCTACCTTTCCCAACCAAGACCTCCCCTTCAAATTTGTTAATGGAATTGAGATCCAAAATCCGAGGCACACTCATGATTTTTGTTGCTAATTTAGGAAGATACTGACCAATATACACCAAGGATTGATATATCATATATCCTTCCACCATATATCCCTCAAGACGTGCTCTCTCCTTCAATGAATTCAAGTGCCTCTCCACCATCCACATTCACCTTGTGTGTACATGTCCACACATTTCAATCTCCTCAACTTGGTGTATGAGGTAGTGTTCTTATGCATTGAAAAATGTCAGATGTGGATACTTTTTTCATTTCACACATTAGTCGGGGAATTTCTCTCCTCCAATATTGTATATCTTCTTTATGGATTTATTTAGATGACAACCACCTACACATGATATAACAAATCAGATCATAGGTTTCAACAACAATGTCGTATATACATTGAAATTAAAACAGATGTTGGAAATTTGAGCAACAACGATTTTTCATATAAATCATTAATATTTACCTTGTGTATTTTCCAAGATGATATATAACGTGTTTTACATTGTTGTCAAAGCTTCCAGGTAGATATAGAGGTAGAACATACTGTAACAACAAAGCCATCATTATTTTTTAGGAAAATAAAACCATATTATAATACTAAAAAGTCATATATTTACCAATATAGAAATCTACGTCCAAAATAATTACCTTAATGAAGGTATGCCAGTCATGAGTTTTCACCCCACCAAACTCACCTTTCTTCATTAAGATATTCTTTATGTTTGAAGCAAATCCCGTGGGAAATTTAATTTTCTGAATGACCTCTTTTAAAATATTTATTTCCTGCTCTATAAATAACAATGGAAGATTATTTCAATGTGCTCCATTGTTATTTGAATAAATCACATTTTGTAGTGCATGATTGGCTTCTTGAATGTCAATGCAAATTTTGACAATTTTTTCTTTGTCAGTCCTTCTATCTACAATTCTCGACAATGTTTTTGTTACATTCTTCCTGATATGCATTGTATCAAACAAATAAGCTATTTGTAGGTACTCATAGTAGGGTAGCCGATTGAATTATACAGGGTAACTTTTCATTCCTCGTGGAAGCCCATTAATTCCTTGAAGACATTTATGAAAAACAATTAATGAGAATAGAACAATAATTGTTAGATACAATAAACAAAATTTGATAGAAATTAAAATATTGAAACATTAATATATATGCAGACACATAGACTAAATGCTTACCTTGATGATTTAATCTATTATATTCCAACATCCATAGGTGAGGTATCATTCTTCATGGTTTTATTCCAGTCCCTTCTTTCAAATTGAAAAGATTTTTTTCTATAGTTCTATACCTATGGTTTTTAGGGAGGAATTTCTTATACTCATCAAATACCTCCTTTCCTAGACTTCTTGAACGACGTGATTTCATCATAGGAACAAAAACCAGACACGAAAATTTACCCTTTGTTTGAATACCTACAAGATTATATGGATTAATGTCAATATTATTTATATAACGAGGAATTTATATTTAAGAAGCATGCATCATATTTTCATAACATTATATATACTATTAAAGTCCATCAGTATTTCTGTGGGGGAAATCCCCCTATACTGGGTCTAGGTGCAGGGAGAGAGATGACTTCCCTTAAAAGACTATTCTACCCTTAAGCTACCCCAAAAATATCTATACTAAATGACAAGAGAGAGGAAAGAGGGTCAATGGGTGCACCTTTAGTCGTTGTGAATGGCGTAGACCTCTTTCACTTGTTGCAACCTCCTAGATTGTAGGTCTCCTCTCAAAGATGACCTGCAAAAGCTTAGGAAAACAATGCTACAACACATGCAATCTCTACTTATTTCTTTCAAGGTTTAGATATAGATATAAATGCATAAATCGATAAAATCATACAAATATAAGATTTTGGGCCAAGGTTGAACTCTTTTATTAAGTTTCAAGACAAAAAATATTACAACCTTTGTCGACAAACACTCCACGAACCAGGTTCAGGCTCCTCTATCATGGCACCAAGTGCATCAATCCCACCCTAGCTTCTCACAACCAAGTTATCACATAGGGAAGGAGAAAGGGTTGGACGGAAATGGTAATGAAAAAAATCAAAATAGGATGCAAAGCTTGGGCCAAGAAGGCAAAGGTATTTTGGAAGATTTTTCTTATTCTCTTGCTTCTCTTGTCAAATGACACCCCAAGACCTCTTTTTATATGAGAAAAATATGGTTATTCGGTTTGGGGACGGGCTACAAGTGGTAACATGGTTAGGAAACCCTCTATAGCCCGTAAACTCCACCAAATTCCTTGCAATTTTATTTTTTTGCAACTTTTGGAGGTAAATGTGGACTAACTATCATACAGCTCGCGTATGTATGCGGGCTAACTAGCATGAAACATGTGTATGTACGTGGGCTATTAGTACAACAGAGCGCATACACTATCCAAAAAAATATTTTTTGAAGCAGCCTCAACAGTATTTTGGAAAAGCATGTAAGTGGAAAGACCAATGTCTTGTATGCAAAGGTAAGGCATTTTTGGACTATAACAGTTCCCCCCTAGTGTGTGAGGTCAGAAGAGAAATTGAAGGGAAAAATAAATTACAATATCTTTACACACCGAGAAGGAATGGAGTTGAGTGAGCCCAAGACGAGTGTTTGTGAGCGTGCCATCTGCAAAAATAATAATAATGTCTTTGAGGCAGGCATACCCATGCTTGGGATAAACAAAGCATGGTTTCCAATCAAGTACACTACAGATCCATGTCACATATGACTACTAGAAAAAAATATAAATGTCCATATAAAGTGTAGACGCGAACAATACATATAGTATCTACATCTCAATATCATTTGAAGATATACAAGTTCAATATGATATGCATCTTCAAAAAGCATCAATGCATGTGGCTTGAGATGAGGACTTCATCGTTCGAGCAACAACTTCAATATCTTTAAAAGCTCGGGTAGGCGTACAATAGGAGTGTAAGACTCACTACCCTGAAGTCTTCAACATGTCGTCGGGGAAAGACTAGAAGATCTTGATCACCAGGCGCAAAACTTCATTGATTTTGAATCCAAACTTGACTGGACTCTAGGGATGTCTGACTCATGAAATTCAAGAGATAAACTGCAGAATGGCCAATGCAGGTTGGATAAAACTTCCCATGGACAAAATCATGAACAAATGATGAGACTTAGGTAGCGTAATATTGACATAAGTTTGTGGTACATGAGGCACCAAAAACTCTCCATATGTTTGGAAGATTAACCAAACGGAGGATGACACAACTCTATGTAACGAGAACATCTTCCTAAGGTCATAATAGATCCCAATGATTGGTAAAAAAAGCGAAGGATGTGCTTTGTCCAAGGGAAACTATCATGTTTCCGAAAAAAATGAATGTATATCTCCTCCCCTCTTTTTGGAATATTTGTTTTTTTTGTCTTTTTCAAATTTTTAACGAGATTGAAAAAGAATAAAATAATGCTACATTACAAAGGAAGAATGAGTGTCTTGGGCAAGCAAACTAGTTCCAAGCGCATGGAACATATTGATGCTCAGTGCACGGATACATGTGCAATATAAAGACACACATAATGCTTTTGAAGGTTCAGTTAATAATAACATGAATCCGACATTAGGCCACACACATAAGGATGAGACATGTGATGCGATTAAGTATGAAACAATGGGAATCCTTCCATGTGAAGTTTTACGATCCCAGAGAAGGTAACCTCAGTGGTTTTTCAGATTTAGAGAGTCTGAAAAAAACTAAAAGACAACTCCAGAGTGTTCCTTTTTCGTAATTAGTCCAGTCAGTTCGAAAAAGGGTTAAAATTATACCGAAAGGATGTCTCTTCAATACCATTTTAACGAGTATGATTGAGATAATATCACTTGGCTATCTTTTCAATTTTAAGGAGTTTGAAAATATCTTAACTATGGACTCACAACATTTTTCTAATTTTAGTCTCCTTAACCCAAAAAGGTATAAAATATAACTTAGGAGAACTCTCCCAGCGAGACAGGTCTCCCAAGGCATACATTTTTCCTAGATAATCTATGTTGATTATTTGGTTTGGTTGTCATTGATGTCAACCCTTGAAGAAAGTTCAGTAGAAAAATCTGGCAGCACAAAGGTTTGGGTAATGGACCCAAGTTTGTTTGATCGATAATGGTATGAGTTTTGATACATTTTTAGGAAATACTATTCTAGATGGATATTACATGTCATGCCATTTCCAGTGGTATGTGGAACGTCACATAACTCCTCACAGTTAGAGAGTTATGTCCATGAGAAGTTGAAGAACCCTCATGAGTCATCTAGAAGCCCCAAAAGGTCAAAGTAGTCAAAGTGGTTTCAAAGAAGAAATTATTTAAATAATAAAGTGAAGTGATGAGTGTACTATAATTCAAAGTGGATACAAAATA
>JASDQU010109313.1:106340-116828 GCA_032191745.1 Picea mariana
GAGGTAGTGTTCTTGTGCATTGAAAAATTTTGGAGGTATATAATTTTGCATTTCACACATTAGCCGAGGAATTTCTCTCTTCCAATACTTTATATCATCTTCATTAATTTCTTTCAATGACAACCATCTACATGACATCATGACACAAGAAAATAACATGTTTCAACATAACATAATATAATATATTACATTACAAGTAAAACACATGTCATTAAGTATAACAACAAATCGAAAGAACATTTTGCATATAAATCACAACTACTTACTTCATGTATTTTCCAAGATCATATATAACTTGTTTGACGTTGTTGTCAAAGTCATTTGGGAGAGATAACAGTAGAACATACTGTAACAAAAAAATGAATCATTATTTGTTTCGACCAAAGTAGAAAAAATAAAAATAAAAAAAAAATAAAAAGAGGTATAAGGTCAATATATAAATATGTATACCAAAATTATTACCTTAATGAAGGTATGTCAATCATGTATTTTTACCCCACCAAATTCACCTTTCTTCATTAAGATATTATTTATGTTTGAAGCAAAACCCGTGGGAAATTTAATTCTTTGAATGACCTCTTTTACATCATTTCTTTGTTGCTCGGTTAATAACCATGGAAGTTTATTTCGGTCTCCATCTCTATTTGATCGGAGCACACTTCGCATTGCATGATTGGATTCATGAATGTCAGTACAAATTTTTACAATTTTTTCTTTATCCCTCCTACCATCTATGATTCACCATAACATTTCTATCACATTCTTCCCGGTATGCATTGTATCAAACAAATGAGTTCTTTTTAGCTCCTCATAGTAGGGAAACCTCATGAATGGAGTGGGATAACATTTCATTCCTTGTGGAATCCCATTATTAATACCTTCATAATGGCAGCCTTCATGAAGCATCAAAGAAATCACAACAATAATTATCAAATACGGTAAAATAAATTAAATGATTAAAATAAAAATTCAAAACATTACATATACGATACATAAATAAATTGTGTACCTTGACAATTTCTATTATATTCTAACCTCCATAGGTGAGGTGTCATTCTTCGTGGTTTTAAACTAGTCTCTTCTTTCCCATTGAAAAGATCTTTTTCAGTAGTACGATACCTATGGTTCTTAGGGAGGAGGTGTCTATACTCATCAAACACCATCTTTCCTAAACTTTTTGAATGACGATACTTCATCTTAAGACCACAAACTGTACATGCAAATTTACCCTTTGTTTGAAGACCTGCAACATATGGATTAATGTCAATTATACAATGAGATTATTTAAAAAATAAGCATGCAACATGATATCTTTAAAAAATTATATAGTATTAAAGAGAAATAGAATGCTACATACCACAAAAATGTGTTAGTCCTGGAGCATCATGAATTTTCCATAAAAGTATTCCACAAAATTTTAATTTATTCTCCCCGATTGGTTTACAAATGTCATACATAGTCATGCCAGCCCATAACTTTAGTAGCTCGTTGATAGGAGGTTCAATATATATATTCATCTATTTAACTTGGTACTTACCTAATTGTTTGAAATTACATATAATTACTATAACCATGATATGTATATATAAGTAAATAAATAAACAAAAGACATTATGCAAAAAATGAAACAAATGAAAATGTTACATTCAAAAAATTAATGTAAACAAATACCTGGAACAATCCTTTTCAACATTATGTGCTCCCTCTTTATTGACATCAAAGGAGGAATGTTATTGTTTATAACAAAAATAGGCCACACTAAGTAAACAGACCTAAGATCTATGAATGGATTAACACCATCAACTGCCAATGAAATCCTAACATTACGAGGTTCATCTTTGAAATCTTCCCATGTTTCCTCAATTTTGCTAAATGCATAACCATCGGCAGGCATTCAAAGAACACCATCTCCACTTCTTTTACATGCATGGTAATCCATAAATTGTTCTATGATTTCACACCTGAACAATCACTGCAAACGTGGAATTATGGGAATATGACGAAGAACCTTTCGAGGCACCCTTTTTTTTACTTGATCGGTTCGATATCTACTGATAAGACATTGCGGGAATTTTGTTTTCGAAGCATGTTTTCCATAATATATAATATGATCATTAGGACATGCATCTATAGTTTGATCATCCATTCCAATGTCTTTCATAATGGCATTCAAATCTCAATATGTGCGAGGTAAAATATTTGACGATGGTAACAAAAATTCACCTAACAATCTACAACATAACAAATAACTAGTTAATGCAAAGAATATTAATCATAAAAATTGCATTCTTATTTTACACATTAATTAACACTAAAAACAAATAGAAAAAAGTTAACATTTATGTATATGAGATGAAACATATTACATACCTTAGGATTTGTGTCATACAAGTGTTCGACAAATTATTCATAACCTTTAAGTTCACTAGCAGCAATGTAGCAGAGAGAATATTTTCTCTTGAGCCTTCATAAAGTCATTTATTTGCCTTTTTTAATAGAGGTTCATCATAAATACCATCACTCTCCCCATCTTCATCTGGTTGAGCAAACAAATCTTGGATATTTTGATTTATCCCATCATCTTCTTCCATGAGATCCTCATTTCCTTGATCATGTTCCTTAGCTTGTACAACATCATTTCTACTAGTACTACTTGGTGTAATATTCTACAGAAAGTTAGAGGGAAACTCTAACTTTATAATTACAAACAATCATGAAAAATTAGTGTGTAAGTGTGTATAACAAATATTCAAACAATATATATACATATATATAATTTTATATAAAATCGACAATATAAAAACAGATAATGAATATATAGATAATTACCATGGGACGATATTCACTCGATCCCCCATCAATGTGCCCATTTTCCTAGAATGTTTTGTAGATGTTTCTATTAAAATTCCTACGGGTTGTGTAGTGAAACATTTTTTGCAAGGGAAATAACATCTACCATCACCCTTTTCACCTGCTTTACTTTTTTTCCCACCTCTAATATTCTGCGACATTCTTCCACACAAAAATACCCTTTCTGAACCGTCATTGTTATAGCAATATTGTCGCAACATCTCTAATTTGCAAAATATTTATAGATATTTTTTTCGTTGCAAGAGCGGCGAACGTTAACCAAGTCAATGTTAACTTTGTCAAACTGTGTAACGATCAATGTTGACTATGTCAAATAGTGTAACGGTCATCATTGAATCGTCACTCTTGCCACGATAGACAAAGGTAGTCAGTCACAAGAGAAACAAGAGTCCACTTTCTTCACATTCGTCGCTCTTGCGACGTACAGCTGGTTTCGCCACAAGAGAGAGGAACGCGGGCTATATTTATAAAAAAAATTAAAAATTCAACTCTTTTTCTTCAATTTTGTGATGAAAGGTTAGTTCCGTCGAAGGTAGTCGTCGGGATTTTTTTAATATGTAGTAGTGATGGCATTGGCCTTTCTACTTACACAATTTTCCAAATTACTGTTGAGGATCCTTCTTAAAAAACCATTTTTTGGATCATGTGTGTGCTTTGATGCACTATTGCCTATGTGCAAATGCTAGTTGCATACTAGAAATTCCACGTACATACACGAGTTGCATGCTATATAGCCTATGTTTACCTCCAAAAGTTGCAAAAAATAAAAAGTTACAAGGAATTCGGTGGAGTTAACGGGATATTGGAGGTTTCCTAACCATTTTACCCATTGTAGCCCGTTCCCAAACCGAATAACCATATTTTTGTCATATAAAAAGAGGTATCAGAGTCTCATTCCAAGATCAAGAAAGAGAACAAATAAACTCTACTAAAATCCCTTCCCCTTCTAGCCCAATCTTTGTATCCCTTTATGAGATTTGGCCTCAACATTCCCCTTCATCCCTTTCTCTTTATGCAATCCCTTCCCTTTCCCCAAAGAGATCAGTTGATTGTGAGAGGAAACATGGGAATGATGCACTTGGAGCAGTAGTAAGAGCATCTCGGACCTGGTTCACGGAGTGTCTGTCGATGACAAGGTTGTAATCTTGTAATCTTCATTTTGAATAAAAGAGTTATTTTCCTATCCCAATACATTACATCTTAATATCTTTATTGATTAAATGCATCTATGTTATATCTGAACAATAGCATTGATAAGTAAAGCTTGTATATTTGTATCATTGTTTGTTTAAGTGTTCTTGCAGGTCATCTTTGGGAGGAGACTCACAGCTTAGGAAGCTGCAAATTTTAAGGAAGTCTACATCGGACGTTAAGGCCTAAGGTACACTTTCCAATCTTCCTTCTTCTCTTTTGTCTTGTTGTTCAGATAGTTTGGGATAGTTTAGGATTAGGACTATCTTTTAAGGGAAGTCAGTGCTCTACCTATATTTTAACACAGTATAATAATAGGGGGATTTTCCCCGCTAGAAGAAGGGGACCCGGGGCGGAGGACAAGGACAAGGGTGCCTGGCGCTGGCCACATGGGCACTCATACGACCAAGGTGTCAGAATTTTAGGGGTGCGGCCTAACTAATTCATCCCCAGTGCATGTACACATGGTCCCATATGACCAAGAGCCAATGAAAAAGGGGCACACTCCATACATTTTTTCCAAAAGTGGGTTTTGACTTTATAATAATATTTTTTAATGTATTTTGGCCTGATTTTATTGGATTTTTGCCCATTTTTTAGGATCTGGAGCACAGATTGAGGCCAGATCTTAGGAGGAATTTGGGATGTAACCCCCAACTCAAATTATATATAAACTAGGCATGTTTACAACCATGAAAAGGTTTAGAACAATTGAATGATGAATAATGTGTGAAGTTCAAGCCATTTTTTTATCTAGGGAAGCCATTGAGGAAGCAAGCTTTAGAGGCCATTACTGGGAGTTATACTCCACCTTTTTCAGCGCCGACAGTTGTGTCGGATTAATGAGGTTAAGCCTCTCGAATGATGTACTTTTGAAGCATTTCATATTAATAAGAAATCCTCCCCCACTGAGACAAAGGCCCGGAGATGTAGGCAACTTTTCCGAACTCTGTTAACAAGTTTTGGCGTTATGGTTTGTTGTTATATTAATGTTCATTTTATGTTTTGCATTCTTCATGATGGCTGCAACATTCTTTTATGAAATATTCTTCTTCTCTTTAATTTCTAAATGGTAAGTCAACTCATGCAAAATACTTAACCAAAATCTTTAAAATATCATTTTTAGATCACCATTGCACCACATATCCTTGTAGTGTTTCAACTACAATATTACCCACACATAAAAAAAAAATGCACATTTGTCAATGAATAAACATGATATGCAGACTTAATAAAACTTTATAAAAGAAGCACACCATGACCTAGATTAATAGAATGGAAAATAGTTAAAACAGGATATGGGTGAATAATATGCTTGCATGTTTATCTTTTAAACCATATGTTAAATCAATTTACCTCTGAGTAAGATTGACATCTTGATTGTGATGAGATTCTTTAAGCAAAGTATCCACCCCTTCCCATGATAACCTATGATTATATTGTATATTACATCGATTTATCCATACTTTTGTCCAATCAAGATTGTTTGTGATGTATAAATGTAGTGCATCCCACTCTCGACCAACTGTATGAAAAAAGAATAAAAATTAAAAATTAGAGTAAAGATTAAATAATAATTGATCATGGAAGTTAAATAAAACTAAAATAACTACAATATAGAAGCAAATCAATATTAATGAAAAGTATTATAGATCTCTACCATATAATTACCTTTCACTTTCCTCGTTCTACCTTTCCCAACCAAGACCTCCCCTTCAAATTTGTTAATGGAATTGAGATCCAAAATCTGAGGCACATTCATGATTTTTGTTGCTAATTTAGGAAGATACTGACTAATATACACCAAGGATTGATATATCATATATCCGTCCACCATAGATCCCTCAAGACGTGCTCTCTCCTTCAATGACTTCAAGTGCCTCTCCACCATCCACATTCACCTTGTGTGTACATGTCCACACATTTCAATCTCCTCAACTTGGTGTATGAGGTATTGTTCTTATGCATTGAAAAATGTTAGAGGTAGATACTTTTTCATTTCACACATTAGTCGGGGAATTTCTCTCCTCCAATATTGTATATCTTCTTTATGGATTTACTTAGATGACAACCACCTACACATGATATAACAAATCAGATCATAGGTTTCAACAACAACATCGTATATACATTGAAATTAAAACAGATGTTGGAAATTTGAGCAACAAAGATTTTTCATATGAATCATTAATATTTACCTCATGTATTTTCCCAGATGATATATAACGTGTTTTACATTATTGTCAAAGCTTCCAGGTAAGTATAGAGGTAGAACATACTGTAACAACAAAGGCATCATTGTTTTTTAGGAAAATAAAACCATATTATAATACCAAAAAGTCATATATTTACCAATATAGAAATCTACGTCCCAAATAATTACCTTAATGAAGGTATGCCAGTCATGAATTTTCACCCCACCATCACCTTTCTTCATTAAGATATTCTTTATGTTTGAAGCAAATCCCGTGGGAAATTTAATTTTTTGAATGACCTCTTTTAAAATATTGATTTCCTGCTCTGTAAATAACAATGGAAGATTATTTCAATGTACTCCATTGTTATTTGAATAAATCACATTTTGTAGTGCATGATTGGCTTCTTGAATGTCAGTGCAAATTTTGACAATTTTTTCTTTGTCACTCCTTCCATCTACAATTATCGACAATGTTTTTGTTACATTCTTCCCGATATGCATTGTATCAAACAAATAAGCTATTTGTAGGTGCTCGTAGTAGGGTAACCGATTGAATTGTACAGGGTAACTTTTCATTCCTCGTGGAAGCCCATTAATTCCTTGAAGACATTTATGAAAAACAATCAATGAGATTAGAACAATAATTGTTAGATACAATAAACAGAATTTGATAGAAATTAAAATATTGAAACATTAATATATATCCAGACACATAGACTAAATGCTTACCTTGATGATTTAATCTATTATATTCCAACATCTATAGGTGAGGTATCATTCTTCATGGTTTTGTTCCAATCCCTTCTTTCAAATTGAAAAGATTTTTTTCTATAGTTATATACCTATGGTTTTTAGGGAGGAATTTATTATACTCATCAAATACCTCCTTTCCTAGACTTCTTAAACGACGTGATTTCTTCATAGGAACAAAAACTAGACACGAAAATTTACCCTTTGTTTGAATACCTACAAGATTATATGGATTAATGTCAATATTATTTATATAACGAGAAATTTATATTTAAGAAGCATGCATCATATTTTCATAAAATTATATAGACTATTAAAATCCATCAATATTTCTGTGGGAAAAATCCCCCTATACTGGGTCTAGGTACAGGGAGAGAGATGACTTCCCTTAAAAGACTATTCTACCCTTAAGCTACCCCAAAAATATCTATACTAAATGACGAGAGAGAGGAAAGAGGGTCAATGGGTGTAACTTTAGTCCTTGTGATGTGCGTAGACCTCTTTCACTTGTTGCAGCCTCCTAGATTGTGGGTCTCCTCCCAAAGATGACTTGCAAAAGCTTAGGAAAACAATGCTACAACACATGCAATCTCTACTTATTTCATTCAAGGTTTAGATATAGATATAAATGCATAAATCAATAAAATCATACAAATATAGATTTTGGGCCAAGGCTGAACTCTTTTATTAAGTTTCAAAACAAAAAATATTACAACCTTTGTCGACAAACACTCCACAAACCAAGTTCAGGCTCCTCTACCATAGTACCAAGTGCATCAATCCCACCCTAGCTTCTCACAACCAAGTTATCACTTAGGGAAGGAGAAAGGGTTGTACAAGGAGAAAGGGTTGGATGGGAATGGTAAGGAAAAAACTCAAAATAGGATGCAAAGCTTGGGCCAAGAAGGAAAAGGTATTTTGGAAGATTTTTCTTATTCTCTTGCTTGTCTTGTCAAATGACACCCCAAGACCTCTTTTTATATGAGAAAAATATGGTTATTCAGTTTGGGGATGGGATACTAGTGGAAACATGGTTAGGAAACCCTCTATAGCCCGTAAACTCCACCAAATTCCTTGAAATTTTATTTTTTTGCAACTTTTGGAGGTAAACACAGACTAACTAGCATACAGCTCGCGTATGTATGTGGGCTAACTAGCATGCAGCATGTGTATGTATGTGGGCTATTAGTACAAGAAGGCGCATACACTATCCAAAAAAATATTTTTTGAAGCAGCCTCAACAGTATTTTCGAAAAGCATGTAAATGGAAAGACCAATGTCGTGTATGCACAGGTAAGGCATTTTTGGAATATAACATATGCCCCCTAATGTGTGAGGTTAGAAGAGAAATTGATGGAAAAAATAAATTACAATATATTTACACACCGGGAAAGAACGGAGTTGAGTGAGCCCAAGACGAGTGTTTGTGAGCGTGCCATATGCAAAAATAATAATAATGTCTCTGAGGTAGGCATACCCATGCTCGGGATAAATAAAGCATGGTTTCCAATCAAGTACACTACAGATCCATGTCACATATGACTACTAGAAAAAAATATAAATGTCCATATAAAGTGTAGCCGCGAACAATACACATAGTATCTACATCTCAATATCATTTGAAGATATACAAGTTCAATATGATATGCATCTTCAAAAAGCATCAATGCATGTGGCTTGAGATGAGGACTTCATCATTCGAGCAACAACTTCAAGATCTTCAAAAGCTTGGGTAGGCATACAATAGGAGTGTAAGACTCGCTACCCTGAAGTCTTCAACATGTCATCGAGGAAAGACTAGAAGATCTCAATCACCAGGCGCAGAACTTCATTGATTTTGAATCTAAACTTGACTGGACTCTAGGGATGTCTGACTCGTGAAATTCAAGAGATAAACTGCAGAATGGCCAATGAAGGTTGGATAAAATTTCCCTCGGACAAAATCACGAAACAATGATGAGACTTAGGCAGCGTAATATTGACATAAGTTTGTGGTACATGAGGCACCACAAACTCTCCATATGTTTGGAAGAGTAACCAAACAGAGGAGGACACAACTCTATGTAATGAGAACAGCTTCCTAAGGTCATACTAGATCCCAATGATTGGTAAAAAAATCGAAGGATGTGCTTTTTCCAAGGGAGACTATCATGTTTCCAAAAAAACAGAATGTATATCTCCTCCCCTCTTTTTGGAATATTTGATTTTTTTGTCTTTTTCAAATTTTTAACGAGATTGAAAAAGAATAAAATAATGCTACGTTACAAAGGAAGAATGAGTGTCTCGGGCAAGCAAGCTAGTTCCAAGCGCATGGAACATATTGATGCTTAGTGCAAGGATACATGTGCAATATAAGGACACAAGGAATGCTTTTGAAGGTTCAGCTAATAGAAACATGAATCCGACATTAGGCCAAACACATAAGGATGAGACATGTGATGCGATTAAGTATGAAACAATGGGAATCCTTCCATGTGAAGTTTTACGATCCCAGAGAAGGTAAGCTCGGTGGTTTTTCAGATTTAGAGAGTCTGAAAAAAACTAAAAGACAACTCCAGAGTGTTCCTTTTTCGTAATTAGTCCAGTCGGTTCGAAAAAGGGTTAAAATTATACCAAAAGGATGTCTCTTCAATACCATTTTAACGAGTGTGATTGAGATAATATCACTCGGATATCTTTTCAATTTTAAGGAGTCTGAAAATATCTTAACTATGGACTCACATCCTTTTTCTAATTTTAGTCTCCTTAACCCAAAAAGGTATAAAATATAACTTAGGAGAACACTCCCAGCGAGACAAGTCTCCCAAGGTGTACATTTTTCCTAGATAATCTATGTTGATTATTTGGTTTGGTTGTCATTGATGTCAACCCTTAAAGAAAGTTCAGTAGAAAAATCCAGTAGCACAAAGGTTTGGGTAATGGACCCAAGTTTGTTTGATGGATAATGGTATGATTTTTGATACATTTTTAGGAAATACTATTCTAGATGGATATTACATGTCATGGCATTTCCAGTGGTATTTGGAACGTCACATAACTCCTCACAGTTAAAGAGTTGTGGCCATGTGAAGTTGGAGAACCCTCATGAGTCATCTAAAAGCCCCAAAAGGTCAAAGTAGTCAAAGTGGTTGCAAAAAAGAAATTATTTAAATAATAAAGTGAAGTGATGAGTGTACTATAAATCAAAGTGGATACAAAATAAACTATTTAAATAATAAAGTTAATGGAGAAATTACTAAGTGGACAAGTGGTTAGAAGTGGGTTAGCCCTAAAATAAGGAAAGTGGGTTAAGATGGTTAGAAGCTAATTTAAATAATAAAGTGAAGTGATGAGTGTACTATAAGTCAAAGTGGATACAAAATAAATTATTTAAATAATAAATTTAATGGAGAAATTACTAAGTGGACAAGTGGTTAGAAGTGGGTTAGCCCTAAAATAAGGAAAGTGGGTTAAGATGGTTAGAAGGTAACCCATTGAGG
>JASDQU010109313.1:149293-162598 GCA_032191745.1 Picea mariana
TATTTTCGGTGTCATAATTCGTCATCTGATACACAGAAAGAAGATTGACATAAAGTTTGGGAATGTGCAACACATTCTCGAAGATTTCGTTGGTGAGTTCAATCCTTCCTTTGTCGATGACCTCGACTGGAGAGTTGTCCCCCATCAGAATAGGAGGACCTTTGTATGCATCCAATGAATAATAGAATACTTGTGATTCTCCTGAATCTACAATCCAAGCATCGGGAGAGCAGTTGATGGAAATCAAAGCATGGCTAGAATTGTCTTTCATGGGATTATGATCTTCTAGCTTCTTCTTCTTGGAACCCTCGGGTATGCTATCTCGAAGGTTATTTTGTTGAAGTATTTGATTCATTAGATCTATTTTGTTTTGCATGCATGTATATTCTGGATGGAATCCTTTATGGAAGTATGTGTATTTCTCCCATTTTCTTCCCTTTCCACCTTTGGATTCGGAGGCATTGGTGAAGCATTTTGAGTACCCTTCCTTCTTCAGATCTACATGAGCTTTCCTTTTGTCTTTATATTTAGATTTTTGATATTTATGGATACCATCTTGCACAGTAAGTGCATGCACCTTTAGGCCTTTGATTTTTCCCATGTTGATGAGCTTGGTTTTCTCTTGTGTCAGGGATTCGATAAATTCCTCAAGAGAAGGCATCTTCTAGGTGGCTCTAGAGGAAAATTTGCCTAAATGGAATGTTTTTACGAACACGGAGAATTCAGGACCAAGTTTGGAGAGAATGGTGAGAACTATGTGTTTCTCCTGAAGATTTATCAAGCCCACAAGATTTAAGTTGTGACAGTAAATCCTTGTATTTTGTAAAGAAATATTGGAGATTGTTGAATTTTTTGGGTCCAATGTGAGAAATTCCACCTCGAGAATGTGTCCCCTCATATCATCATTTTTTCCAAATATCCCTTCCAAGGTGTTTGAGGCTTCATTGGGGGTTTTACAAGAAGATATGTGAAAAGGGAGACCAGGAGAGATGAGACTACAAATTGTTCTGAATGCTTCATCCATTCGATTTAGATACTTGGATTTTTCTATGGCTGATGTCGGTTTTGTCTCCGTATTCAAGGTTAAAATGTACAATCCTCTAGTTCATATATTCATTATTATTCTCTCCTTCCATGCAAAGTAATTGTAAGGTGTAAGAATGAATTCTTTTGGGAATTCCATTTTTATGCTGTCTACAATCTTTGGTACCTGCAAAAGCAATTTGGTGTATATTTTCCTTAGAAGTCCATTGGCTTTGACACCATGTAAATTTGTTGAACCTGCAAAGAATATATCTAGCTAGAAAATACCACACACATTTTTAGAGATAAATTGAGAAAGAAGAAGAAAGAGAGAAAGAATGGAAGAATTCTCATTAACCGTAATGAATAATGAATAATTTACACATGATATACTTTGTATAAATCAACCAATGCACACTAGAGGTGAATCCAATGCACCATAGTGGTGGTATAGAGTGATCTGGACACACACACCAATGCGAGTGAACTGCCACCTAGTATAGTCTCTCAAGCAGTTACGGGAGTGAACTGCCACCTAGATGAGTTAACTAGTCTACCGGTCTTTAGTTAACTGAATGAAATAGAGTGAAGTGAGGAGGAGATCAGGGAATCGTGGGTAATGCACTAGTCTATTTATGATACCAAGGCTAATGCGCATTAGCTGGTGGTGTTCCCAATGTTGCATGGTGACAAAACTAATGCAACATCTAGACTCCACTCAACTAGTCAAACTGAAGTGAAAACTGAAATGAAAACTGAAGAGAATATTCTCCTAGAGGAATATTCTCCCTAAACTTTAGGAAACTAGATAAAGACTAATAAACATAGGAAAAAAATTACGAAAAATAAATCCTATTTCTGTGTGAAGTAACTCCAACATTTACTATTTGCAATCTTCCATTTTAATTTCTATTAGGATTTATTGACATGTCTTAAAAGTATATTTTGGTTTTTACTAAAAACTAAATATAATTCTATTTTATTTACTACAGTATGAAGTTCACACATTTTCATATGCTCTAGATGTTGTATCAATGCAATACTACACATTAGAATATCAAAGATCAAGTATGTCTTGTCTTTTTTCTTCTTTTTATGACGTATTAAGGTTCCTTTTATTTATTTATTTTTACATTACCATCATTTGTGGGCCACTATGGGGCAAGTCATTCTATTTAATGAACCACACCCAAGTATGTAGCATATACAATTCTCTTTAGTTAATCATATCATATGATTCACACAGCTAATCTAATACTTCAACTTGGTTTTTTGTGGTTGTGTATAAGTAATCCCTTGGATATCATAGTATAAGCATAACCATAATTATGAAATAGAGTATTTAAAATGAATGAGATATACATACCACGTCTGAGTAGAAATTACAAATCATAGGCACCAATGAACCTAAATACTCATCCTGAGTTCCAAGAAGATGAAAATCAAACATCCCACCTGCCTAAAAGTGGATAGGGGGTTGGGTGTGTTACACCAATTACCTCTATACACTCCTATGATATTTATTACTCTCATGTGATAATTATTGTAATATTTATTGTAATATTTATTATTTTGTTGTAGAGTATTGATTTAACACCAAAGGAAATTATTCCACCCTTACCTCTAGAGAAAGAGAAACTTGAAAATGCTTTAGCTATAGACATTTCTACCAATCTATTAACCGGTGTCATTCCACCAACACTTGGAAGTTGCACTGCACTCAAATCTTTGAATCTATCTAACAATTCCTTGGAAGGTTCCATTCCATATTCACTTGGGTATCTGCAAAATCTCATGGACTTGGATGTGACCCCAATTGTTTTCAATAACATTGGCACAAACACAAAAGTATCTTTGGAAAGACTTGAATCCCAATGGGAGAAATATTAATTAACTGACAAATCATTGCTAACACAAGATGAGATCCAATATATTGTTTATTAAATTTAAGAAATTTATTGTGAAAAACAATTACTAGATAGTAAAAGTTCAAAGACTTGGAGAGATAAACAAGGAATCAAAACTTCAACTTGAAAACCAACCTATCCTCTAATTTAAATATCTCTTACTATCATTTTTTTGGAATATATTATTGTAAAATATACAAAGGGTGACAAAAGGGGCATAATTATACTATAGAACATGGGGGAAATCTTAAATGGGGGAAAAAAGTGGTATGGAAGAGGTGTAATACTCATGACACACACCAATGCCAAGAGAGATAAAACTCAAGTTCTAAAAGAAAAAACCAAGTTATGGGACAAAAGAAATAATATAAGCACACCTAGAATTTTCAACATCTCAACAATTCTATGGTGGTCATATGGTGGTCATAATTGTAGTAATATTTTACTTATTTATTGTTATATAATAAGTGATTGAGGATCTCCAAAGGAGTTAAATATACTTTGTATTCACAGGAAAATTAAAGCATGTGTGTGTGCACACACATTCAATTGGGTCTAACTCGATCGTTTGGGAAGAGAAATTTTATCCTGCCCACCTAGTCTTAAATCCAGACACATGAATACACACACATTCAATTAGGTTTAGCTCTGTGATTTGGGAGGATAAATTTTATTCTCCCCACCCGAGCTCAAATATCGCTTGTGACAGATTCCATTCTTTGTGAGCCAATTATTGTTGAATATGTAAATGATGAGAAATATTTATTCTCTCTTATGGGTAGTAAGATATATATATATATATATATATATATATATTTTCATTTTCCTAATAAGTTCAAAAAAAATAGCTTTAAATTTTAGCAGAGACNAAATTAGATTTAAATTTTAGCAGAGACGCGAAATGATTTGGAACACATATGGAGGGTTTTTAAATATGGCGGAATAGTTTACATTGGCCAGAAGGAGTTCTAAAATAGCGGTGATGGAAAGAAATAAAATATCAATGGTTATGATTGCAATCGGGACAGATCAATGGCTGGTGTGCATTGCGGGCCTGGAAAGTGCACAAAGTTTAATTCCATAAAGTGGTTCTGAAATGGAAACCACGGGTTTTGAAGGTAAAGACGTGTCATCACAAGGACGATTGCGATGCAGAAAGTGGTTTACATTGAAACCGTTGACCCATTGCTCCAAAAAGTTGAATATTATAAAGTTGATGTGAGTTTTATTTTTTTTTATCATTGTCAAAGTAGGAACTGATATTGGAGTTGTTGCAACTGTCACCTTCGACCGAATTTAGAATTCTCAGTGCCATTATAATCGGAATTACCATGTAGTTTTTTCTTTCTGCCATGGATACCATCGTGCTCGAAGTATCTGAACAAATCCCATAAAATAATGAAGAAGTCTTAATCAATAGGTATAATGATGTTTGTGACCCTAAATTCACTATTTCCCCTATTTCTCAATTAAGAAGTAACTTACTTGACATTAGAGGGAAAGTTTTTTCCGTTTTTGGAGTCTTTCCAAGCTTATCTTACTCCGTATGCAACCGAATTGTGTTTTTAGTTTCCCAAATTTATAGGATGGTGTGCAGAGCAATACTCAAAGTCAGAAAGAGTTGTAATTGATAAAAGGGGTCTAAAGTCTAGTGTAAAATTGATGTTGTGTCAGTCAAGGAGTCATTAAAAATTCCTAAGTCTTTCTCTAAGAATTATGAACCTTTTGATGAGGAATAAATGATTAGAGTCTATAGGGAGTGTCAACCAGAGATTAAAACTCTTTTTTTAAGAATGATTATCAAGCTTGATCAGTTCCCACAAATTATGTCTTTGTCCTTAACCATCGATATCATGTTAGTGAGGTTCAATGTGTCTCCTCTTTGTTAAGTCAGGTTTTAGGTCTTAATAATGATAGATTTGTAGTTGAGTTCATGTTAGGTTTCTTGCTCAAATTCTTCCAGTCAAAGTCAGGTCAAGTTGTCTGCATTAATTTTGATGAGTTCCTAGATAATACCATCCACAAATAGCTAGTGAACTTCCACTGTCTTAGACACTTCAGATATTGTACATATCTGATGAATATTTTTCTCATCGGCAACAATGTAGAGATCCTTGAAGCAGAATCAATATCTATTGAAAGAAACATGATGAATTCAATAATTTTTATCAATAAAGTCATTTCAAAGTCCTACCAGATGATTTTCAATGTTAAATTGCCCAGAGTTATTGAAGAAATAAGAATTCACCTGTAGAATTCAGAAGACATAGTAAGAGAATGGACCCTTTTCATAAATTCTACAGTAATATGGGTATATGGATTTCATGAGTTTCATTATTTGCTGCCCATATTTTTAACCCCCAAATTTTTTTCTCTAGAGTTCATAAGACATAAAACATCTCTGAAACTGAAAATTTCATCAAATATCATAGAGCAAGCAATATAAAGTTTCCTTTTGTGATTGTCCCATTCATTGTAAAATCTAGAACATGTATAGTACAGGTTGAATCAAAGCTCAAAGCTTTGTTTTTTTCACAAATTGCAGGTAAAAAATATGATCCTCATCATATCATATCTATAAGGAGGAAAATGAACAAGAATGATCCATATGATCATTAGCCTATTGAAGGCCTGGAGAATTTTATAAATCTTGAAGAATGTGTGGATGTCGAAGCCCCTGTACAAAAGGCACAAACACAAAAGAGTATTTCAAAGGTGGTAATTAAGGTTCCAAAAGATAGTACACAGAGTAAGAGGACTCTTTCATAATCAATGGACATAGACCTTGAACACACTGCCAGAAAGAAAATGAAAACCATCCAGACAGAGAAGTATGTAAACTTGGAGGATGCAGGGCCTAAAGAACAAATAGGTTTAGAGATGGTGGTGAGTGGCACAAGTGTAATTGAATCTAGAGATGATCAATTGGAAATTTAAGGTAGTTCAGGAGCCTTCCATAGCCACAAATACTATTTTTTTTAGGCCTCAAAGGAAGCCTACCAGTCAAAGGAATATTTATCTAAATGGTATGCAAAAAAAAGAAAGGAATCACTGAGTGAGATCATGAATCTAATGCCTCAGGTAAAGAAAGCTTTGCAACACAAGTGTTCATTATTTATAGTCAAAGACACGTAAAGGAAAACATTCAACATTGCCATGGTAGAAGAAGATAAGTTATCTGAGATCAAAATAAAGTATGATGATATCAGTGTCCCGGATAAGGTTCAACTCCATAGGCAAACTAGTGAACTGCTATATTTAGATTATTTAAATTTCAATTTGAAAAATGAAAAATTAACATCACTAGCTACCAAGATTGAAGGTCATCTCAGGAAGGAAAAAGCATCAAGTAAATCATGTCAGATTAAAATAAAGAAACTTGAAGATGATGGCCCCAAATCAATGAAAGCCTTACTGGAGGAGAAAGACAAAGTGATTCTCAACCTGGAGAAAAAGTTGAAAATGCATGCTACAGAGCATCCACAAACTGCAGAACTTGTAGCATTGGAACAGGAAAAGGAATCTTTCAAGAAGCAATCACTAGATTTTTAGGCTAAATTTCTACAACTGGAAAAGGAAAAATTAGAATGGTCAAAAGAAAAGACAGAAATGGCAACTAGAGTCATAGATTTGTCTTATGTTTTACCCTATGTTACACCCTCTGCTACTGAAAGAAAATTAGGCACTGAAGAAATTGTCCAGGAAATGTCTCAGGTTAGCTTAAAGGATGGGGAAATAAAAGAATTGAAAGAGAATATCAAGAAAATTGAACAATAGGCATAGAAAAGGGATGAAAGTGTATCACGACTTAAAAAGGAAAATGCAGTCCTTCATGAAAAGGTGAATAAGATAAACATCAAGATTAAAGGAAAAATTTTGTTACAAGTAGCCAAGCACATCATCTGGGACTCCATATTAGTTTAGGTTACAAAACTCAGGATATATATAAATTATGTTAATGATGAGGACAACATTGAAGTTTTGGATAAACAGAGATGCAAAGTTATTATTGAAACTTTATCAAAAAGACCAGAAGAATGGGCCCATAACGCTATCAATCTCCTTAATACAATTCCTTCATCAAGTTTGCAGACAATTGGGTTCAAAGATAGAATTGCTTTGATAATATGGGCTAGAAGAATCATAACCAAGCACAACCTCTCGAATTCAGTCTCGAATAAAGCAACCCAATTGGAAAAGAGTGTTCAGGATTTTAAGAATTTGTTTGAAGAACTATTTATCAAAGATCTTCCATCATTATGGAATGGAAAGGGAAAGTTACATGATCAGGAAGCCTACAATGCACTCTTGACACAAGAGAGGATGGATCACTCTAGGTTTGAAGACTTAGATAAAGTTTGAAAGGGGGCAATTTTGGTAGAAATGTTAGCCATGTATTTTGAAATTTTGAATAAATTTAAGATAATAAAATTAGTCTTACATGTTGTTGGCCCTCAACCAAGTTTTGGAGAACCTTGGTCATGTTTGACCACTTTTGGGACTTTGACAGGTTGGTCGAAGACAGAGCACCCAGGTGAAGCAACGATCGTGGGATCTCGCGCCCTTTTATAGGATTTTTGGGTTTAGGGTTTATGTAACGGGTATGAGATGTCAGCCCATGGGTTTACCCATGCTTAGGCCCCATTTGTAATCTATAAATATATAGATAGGCGATGTAAGTAAGGAAAACGTTCTTGAGACCTAGTAGCTACTAGTCATTGATCGGCTTAGTGCATGGCTAGTTGGCTTTGTGCACGAACGTGTTAAGGTTTCTAGAGCTAAGTGCAATTGTTTTGTAAGTTCTTTTTGCATAGACTGTGTAAAGGCTTTGTTCTTGAACCTAACTTGGGGAAGGAGGATATGGCGAGGTGCGTGCAGATCTCATGTCCTATGTGGAGTTGGCGTTGTGTCTTGGTGCATGTAAGACAATTGGAAGAAGCTAATAAAGAATAAGAAGAAGAGTTGGTGGATGTATCCCCACGCTAGGGGTGACCCATGTATATCATGTGTTGTGGTTTCTTTGTGCGATGTGGTTGATATGTTATTGATGTGATATACGCTTAGTGTTGCAATCTTTATGTATGTTAGATGCATCTGATATAGTAGCTTAGTGCCTTACATGTTAATGAATTCTAGATATACTTTGATGCTATGTGTTGAATGGTTAGATGTGTTGGATCTTGGTTGCTACTACATTGTCATGTAATTAGGGTTTTTACCTGTGATGTGAATAAGGGTTAAAGACTAATGAATGTTAATTGCTAAGTGCTTTGTTAAGTATTGTGATCACAGATATGTGTCCTAGATAGGTTGTAGACACTTGAGTCTTATACCCCCTGCCTCTACCTCGGGTGAGACTTCATATGCTTCGCAGGTGTTGACGAAAGGGTCGGTAGTTAGGGTTTTGTTGGTGCATTGTTGAAGCGTTGAACCCTAGGTCTTCCCCTGTGCCAACAAATGGTTCTGTTGTCAGTACCTGAAACTGTGATTGCTAGGAACTAAAGAAAAGAGAAATCTCTGTGCGTAGATATGTTGTTGTAGTGCGCAATATTATGCTTGACTTGTGAAGCTCTGTGCTAAGAAGGGAGTTGGATCTAAAGAAAAGAGGTAAGATCTTAAAGCTTTGTGCTCTGATAAAGGTCAGATAAGTGGAAATTTTTGTTTTGAAAGAATGGATCTAGGTATGTTTGATAGATTTTGCACTAGTCTGAAAAATAGGGCACAACTAGAAGAAAGAAGATTGGATAGGAATAGATCTGATAAAGTTAATGAAAGATATGTTATTCCTATGCATAGAAAGAATTTTTGGACTAACAAGTGGATGCAGGATCCTAGAAATAATTTTTTGCAAGTCCATCACTGTGATCCCAGTGCCCAGTACAGGAAAGGTTGGGGATTGTTTAAGAGAAAGAGGGGATTGACTCTTTGTTGTAGTTGGAGAAGACTGAGACATCTTGCTAAAGAATTCCCCGGTACATGTCCTATTTGTCTTTGTTGTAAATTTGTTGGTCATGAAGTTTTGGATTGTCCTATAATGATTGCTAAATTTGAAAAGATGAACATGAAACAAGAAAACCATGAAGAAGGACAAGAGACTAAGAATATACTAGAAAAAAAGAAAGAATTAGAGGCTATATTATTGTAGATGAAAGAAACATTGAATGATCACAGAGACATCGGTTTACCAGAGATATTAAAAGAGAAGCATTGCATAGAAACAAGAATAGGAGACTTCGACATAGACTATGTATTGGATGCAGAAACACAGGTGAACGTTATGCCAGAAAGTACTTGGGAAATTTTGGGAAAGCCTGCTATGATTCCTTCATTGGGAGGAATAGGATTGTTTAAAGGAAAGATGATAACCCTATGTGGAAGACTTACTCATGCATCTATGGGTGCTCATGGAACATCGACAAACGAAGAATTCGAGGTCATTAATTTTGTTGAGAACAACGATCATTTTGCACTTTTGTTAGGAAGGACTTGGATTGAGAGAGATTAGATCCGAAGGAAAGAAGAAGAGGAAGCTATAGAATAGAAAAAGAAAGAATTAAGGGATTTCATGGCTAGGAGAATGACACGCTTAATATAAGAACATGAGGACAAGTAGAAGCTACTAAGGGACAAATGCCTGGTTGTCGAAGTTGAAAGAATGAAAGAAGGATTAAAAAACTTATCCATGCAAAAGAGAAGAGAACGTACTCCAAAAACAGTAAGAGAAGAAGTATTACCCTCGAACCCTGTGAACAACCCTCAACAAGTTACTATGCTAATAAAAGTAATAACAATAATGGAAAGAGGAATATAGAGATGTGGATCACGGGAAAGAAAGAAATAAAGCTCACTAAGAAGAAAGAAAAGCTAGAAAAATTGCAGGAGGTTCCAAAGAGGACTGAAACGAAGGATGAGTTGCAGTCGTACTATAAATTAACTGATGAAGACATGGAGGAGATAACTAAGGAATGGCTGGCTAAATTCCTTATATCAGTCGAGCAGATGGAGCTCACTAACCCCAATATCATCGCAAGTCCTATGGTCACTCGAGAAGAATATGATGGACCCAACAGTAGCAAGAAGAAAAAGAAGGAAGAGGTGCAGGAAATAAACAGCACATCGGAGGAAACTGCGTTGGATTCACCTGAAGGAGGAGGAGATGATGAAGTAGACCAAAAAGAGGATGAATGGGAAGAAGACAAGCAGGAATAGGGTGAAGTGACACCACCTAAAGATTCCCTCATAGAGGCTGAGACATCAAAGAAAAGAAAGGTTTCCCCAAATAAACCCTCCACGTAGAAGAAGTCATGAACCAATAAGCCTCAATTACAGACTGTAATTATGGTGGATGATATCAACCTCATCATTACAACTGTATTAGATACTTCAGAGGACATGTTCCAGTGAAACAAAACCAAAAAGGAGATAGTGTATGATAGGATCGAGGTAGAGCTCAAAGGGGTACATCGGGCTCTCTATTCGAGCCATGTAGTGTCTACTACATCGTTTCCATCAGGGGGTATAGAAGTAGGAGATGAGCCTGCCCAACTACGCAGATTAGCATATGCAACAGAGGCTCGCCTTCATCGAGTACAGGAGGAAAAAGAACAGGCCACAGAGGCCTTGAATCAAGAAAATGAGGAAGCCCTAGAGTTTTTGGGTTGCCAAGAAAGAGAAAGATGACCTTCGAACAAAGTTTGAAGAGGACAGAGCACAGATCTAGAGAGAGAAAGATCAACTGCTCATGGAGAAGATTGGAGTTAGAGAAGTAGTCACTTGAGCACTTTGATCCATGCCATGATTGGCATAGATGGAGGAAGAGATATTTGAGAGCCAAGTGGGGAAGCTCGTTGAATCCATTCAACAGCTCCAAGCAAGAGTAGCAAAACTGGAATTGCAAGCAGTGTCGCGCACTCCGAAAGAAGTGCGAGACCCGAGGGAAGAAAATGCCTGGAGTGCAGTCGAAAGAATCAAGGCATTGGCGTTAGAATGCAAGAAAATCAGTAACTGAAGTTCACAAACCTATGAGCGCCTTGTAAAGGACCCAGAACTAAGAACATTAGAAGCACAACTTCAGGAGGCAAAGAAACAAGCATCAACAATGCAAGTGAAACTGAAACTACTTTCAGTGGTTGAGAATATGAAAAGTTCACAGGAAAAATGCACAATTTAGTAGCAGGTCAATGCCATCCAGAGTAGAGTCATTGAAGTGACCCAGAGACTCCAGCCGGTATAGGACGAAGCCTGCACACTTTTTGAGGAGATCGAGGGACAAGGTGCATAGTTGGAACAAGTGGTCACCACAGTGGAACAGCGCTTGGAAGGACTTGTCACCGAGACAGTCATTCAAAAGGTTGTCGAGAAGGAGACTTTGGCAAAGAAGCATGTTGAGGCATCTCAAGCCAAGCTCGATGCCTTCGAAGCAGAATTTCCCATATCAGAGTGACTCGGGACGAGTCACATGTGAGTGTTGGGGGAATGTTGGCCCTCAACCAAGTTTTGGAGAACCTTGGTCATGTTTGACCACTTTTGGGACTTCGACATGATGGTCGAAGACAAAGTGCCCAGGTGAAGCACAGATCATGGGATCTCACCCTGTTTTATGGGATTTTTGGGTTTAGGGTTTATGTAATGGGTATGGTATGTCTGCCCATGGGTTTACCCATGCTTAGGCCCCATTTGTAATGTATAAATAGATATTTAGATGATTTAAGTAAGGAAAAATTTCTTGAGACCTAATAGGTACTAGTCATTGATTAGCTTAGTGCATGGCTAGTTGGATTTGTGCACGAACGTGTTAAGGTTTGCAAAGCTAAGTGCAAGTGCTTTGTGCACAGACTGTGTAAAGGCTTTGTGCTTGGAAATAACTTAGGGAAGGAGGATATAGCGAGGTGTGCATAGATCTCCTGTCCTATGTAGAGTTGGAGTTGTGGCTTGGTGCATGTATGACGATTGGAAGAAGCTAATAAAGAAAAAGAAGAAGATTTGGTGGATGTAGCCCCACGTAGGGGGTGAATCACGTATATCATGTATTGTGGTTTCTTTGTGCGATGTGGTTGATATGTTATTGATGTGATATATGCTTAGTGTTGTAATCCTTATGTATGTCAAATGCATTTGATGTAGTATCTTAGTGCCTTACATGTGAATGAATGTTATATCTACGTTGATGCTATGTGTTGAATGGTTAGATGTGTTGAATCTTGGTTGCTACTACGTTGTCCTGTAATTAGGGTTTTTACCTGTGATGTGAATAAGGGTTAAAGACTAATGAATGTTAATTTCTAAGTGCTCTGTTAAGTATTGTGATCATAGATCTGTGTCCCAGCTAGGTCATAGACACTTGAGTCCTACAACCCCCCTGCCTCTACCTCAGGTGACACTTCATCTGCTTCACAGGTGTTGTTGAAAGGGCCGGTAGTTAGGGTTTTGTTAGTGCATTTTTGAAGCGTTGAACACTGGGTTTTCCACTATGTCAACACATGTGGTTACACGTCAAAATTACTCACTTTGATGATGTCTCATTGCCATTATCACAAGTGTCACATGTGTTGCATTTTTCTCGCAAGTGTTGTAAAAGTTAAATGTTCACCTCGCATATGTCACATCATAGACGACATCATAAGAACACTTGGGATATCCTTTTAAACTGGTTAAAATAAGGAAATATATCATTTGGCGCAGAGTACAAAATTTTACCTTGAAAAATTACCATCATAAATATATTTTTTGAGATCAACGCTCCCATGCCCACTTGCAAGGAGAGTTAATGCTCCTTTCCCTCTTAGCAGAGAGTGTTGCAACACTCTATGACCCACTTTGAGGGAGCGTGTAGGCAGCCATTTCACTTTTTTATCCTATCTCTATAAACTGCCTACACAAGTGTTTTGGAACCCTTGATTCTCATCGCAAGTTTTGGAATAAAACAACACTGTCCTTTTGCGCATTTGCACACATGCCTTTGTTCTCATTTTCACGACTGCAAGTGTGAAAACTTTGATTTCGAAGTCACGTCAGTGGAATTAAAATCGTCACTGGATTATTATAGTCACTCTTGTCCATGTTTTCATTGCATTTCCAATTCAGTTATGTTCACACAGTTGGCAAGACACCAGAACCTTTACTCGTTTGGCATTTTTTTGTTGTTAATATGATTTCATTTTTATGAGACTGTGATGGTACTCTAATGAGTGTGATTCAGTCCTTCATTCAATGGTGGTTTGACTGCTTTTGATCGAATCCAATGGTATCATATCAAAACATTAACATGGTGATTAGACCCTTAATTCAATGGTTTCATACAAAGCCTACATTTTATCATTGAATCCTTGGTGCTATATTCGAATCATTGTTTTGATTTTAAAACCATGCAAATACT
>JASDQU010109313.1:217188-234879 GCA_032191745.1 Picea mariana
ATCCTTGTCTTAACCAGTCTCTAAGGATGTCTGAAGTGTTCCTGTGATGTCGTTCAAGATATGACATAGGAAAAATGAAACTATGATATTTGGGACACTTGTGACACTTGTGATGTTTTTGATATTTGTGGCCAAAGTGCAACACTTAAAACACTTGTAATGATGACAGTAGTTCGTCATTGAAGTGAGTAATTTTGATGTGTAACAGATTGCCCCCCAAAGTGCGAAGTTATAAGACGAAAAATGATGACTGAAGTACTTTGTAGACTTTTTCAAGCAAGGGAATGGAATCATAGAACTTGGTAGAAGCTACATACAACCATCAGACAAATTTTATGATATGTTTCAAACCCAAGGCAGACATACCTATGCTTGAGTGATAAATAATTTTAAGGTATGGAAACCATAAGATACACTGTGGATCCATAATTATATTAATAAAAGGGTATAACCACCAATTTACAATGTGGATCTATAATTCTATGACATGAACTGATCTTAGCCATGTAAAATACATAGTGGAGCTATGAGATGACAAGACATAGCCACAGACCAATACAAAGTGGATCTATGTGACAATATATGTATTAATATTCTCAAAAAAAACTCCGTCGTAACCTGGGAAAAGTATATATCAAAGTGATCACTCAACCCAGGGTCTTCTTATCGATCTCGATGCAGTACGAATCTAACCATGTGAATAGATGTCCTGATGTCGAACATGGTAGAAACCACTTGATTCTTGGTCAATGAGGTAAATCGTTAATAAGTGCGAGGGAAATCACCATTGATGTCGATGATTCCCAAGGCACCCTAGTACATTCTAGTGAATTGTAATAAATAAGTTGAAGTCGAACATTTTGGAATCATCCAATCAGAGTTCAATGATGTAAACCTACTTTCAGAAGTGAGGAGGCCTACCATTGAGGCATGCAGGTCCCAAAGTACTAATTGGTTTCTAGGTCTAGTTCCCGAATAATGTGTTGAAGTTGATAGGAACAAACTCATCGAAGGAGGGCCTTGATGTATCCCCCATCAACGACACTAAACTGACATAGAGATATGTTGACGAGCGAAAATGAACGCTCACCAACTGGAAGAGTGGATCCGGTCCGGGGTTGTCTAAATAACCCAATCTGTTTGGGATGATCCACCCTAACGGGTTTAGTGGCTCTGTTAGTTGATCTAAGTCCTAGGAAAACAAAAGAAAAGCTAAACTACAAAAAACTAATCTAAGTGGGAAAAGAAGCTATAGAAAAACTATACAAAATTCTAAAGCATATATACAGTTTACTAATATCATAAAACAAAAATCCTACTTATTTAAATGTTCATCTATGAAGACGATTAAATCTTAATCACAAATATACAATATTTACAGATTACAGATTTTAAATGAAAACCTGCAAAAATCATTTGTGAACTGTCCTATAACAGTAAAACTATTGTTTTTTGATTTTTATAATTTTATGAGAAAGATATATAACGAAAACTATCTAAGCTAAGAAATTAAAATAATCATCCTAACTATAAATCTGAACTATATATATATCTATCTAAACTAATCAAATAACACTAATAAATTAACTATTAAATAACAGATAGCAAACTGACCTGAAGTAACGCTTCAGGTTTGTCTTGCATACAATAGTTGATTCAGCTGTTCAATGGGAGGAAACCCGCACCAGATTCTCCACAAGCTTCTCGTAAACAGAAAGTAGCGGTGCTCTTCAAATATAAATGACAGGACAAACAAGACATAAAAAATGACAACAATCTTATAATTTAAAAATCATCGTAGTTAGATAAATCCCTGTGCAAGATTTGTACAGAACAGTTCAATTAACGAAGAAGATAAACCTTTATTCATTAAATTGAAACGAAGTAATTGATGTACTAAAAAGAAATAAGAGACATCAGATATGGAAAACACATAAACCAAATCACATCAACATGCAATGAATCATGATAGCTAAAGTAGTCGATAATTGATTGCAAACTGATATGAAGAAAACTAGAAATAAAAGTTTGATATATTGAAAGTTAAAGCTGTTACAAGACATCAACTTTCATCCCAGTCTATATCATTATAAATCCATAGTCTGGTTCTCCCAACAATCGATGATGATGGGTTCATTACAAAAAATAAATGAGTTTATAAAGACCACATGGTAAAACATCCCTGTGGGAATTATCAAAACAGTTTACAAAAAATATGGGGATAATCTCCCAAGTCTCTATTCCTGACTAAAGCTAACAACCTATAACAAAACCATATCACAAAAGTATCTCCTAAACTTCCACATCATGCCCAATTGATCATTGAAATTCGTATGCACCTGAAAGTGGACAAGAATAGACAAGTTTAGAGAATATTTTATTGATAAAATTAACAAAAATATAAATTTTAAGACTAGCTTCAGAATCTTGCGATTCTGTAGCTGGTCTAATTTAAAAACAAAACTGTTTTAAATCAATGAAATGCTAACAGAAATATACTCGAACTATTAAACAAATCTTTAATCATTAAATCAACACAAAGAAAATCGCTCATGCCAGAAGTAACCAAATCTTTATGCCAATTTGAAACAGACAGAAATCGTGTTCAACCGAATGGTAATAGAGATACATGCAATCTGTTCAACACTTGTTATTACCAATTCGGAGCAGACAAAATCGTTTAGACAATTCGAAACCAATGAAATCATTTTCATGAATCAATTTCAATTGACACAAACTATATCTGATCAAACAAATCATTCATGCAAATGTTTATGTCGACTCAGCACTTAACAAAATCGTTTTAAAATCCAAAACTAACAGAGTTGTTTTTTTGAATCAATAGATTACATTGTATTTATCAAAGCAAACTCTGATATTGATGCATTGCATATGTAAAATACCATGCTAATTCAAGAATACAGAATCGTCTCAAAATCAAACCATAAGAAATAAATTGAAGTAATTCAGGGCCGACACAATGCAAAATCGTATCAGTCAAAACATAGTTGTGTCCGTTTTTAACAAACAAATCTTTTGTATAGATCAAATGCAATCATAATCCAAAGCAAAAATATTCATTCAAAATAAAACAAAATTGTTTCTAGTAAATCGAAGTCAACAAGATTGTTTTGAATCTATTAAAAACAAACATAACTAATCGAAAGCAAACCCAACCGAATACCCTAATTCAAGCAAACCAAACAAAATCGAAAACAAATCAATCGTTTATATTAATCTAAGAATAATAAAATCGTATTAACCAAATCATAGCTGTGTCCGAGTTTAGCAAACAAATCTTCTGTATATGATTCATAATGAAATCATTTTGGTAAAACGAAAATAACAGAATCATTTTGAAATTATTAAAAATGAACAGAGCTAATTGAAAGTAAACCCAATCGGTTATATTAATTCAAACCAACTCATAAAACAAAATCAATATTGAAATACATACCTGGGCAGTAAGAAAATGATTCGATTATGATAACTTTGAATTGACAAAGGCCGTTGTTGCTTCGACATTTCTAAAGACAATTGAACCGATGGTTTTTTGCTTCTTCTCGTTGGCTTGTAGCCTGTCATTCTCCTTTGAAAACATTGTCACGTGTTCCTCTAACGATTTGATCTTATATTGCGATAGGGGAACGTCTGTGTAATAATGTTCAAGCCAAGAATTACATTGAGTACACGATGGTTGATTGGGCTTTGGCATTACACGCGAGGTTTTGTTCAAGTTACCATAGGTTTCATTGTGCAACTTGATTCCTGGGAATTTAGGATCGTTCTTGAGGCACGAAGGTAAGCTGGAGACATAGTCATAAGGTTCCATAGAGCATAGACCATGAGAATAGGGGTATTTCTTAGTCAAGAATCATTCAATTTCGGAGTCCGAGTCCTCGCTCAGCACTATTGGCTTCTGGTCAATGTTTGGCTTGGGTTTGTGCCTAGCACATCTGGATATCCATCGTGCATTCTTCTTTCCCTTACTATTGACACCAGTATTACCTTTTCCTTTCTTCCTCACAGGGCTTTTGACGACCTTAGTATTATCTTTAGCACACAGGTCGGCCATGGTATTGGGTAGGTCAGGGTTGGGGAAATTCGAGGTTTTGACAGGGGGTAGAAGGATATGAAGTGGCACGGTTGGTCCAACCAGAGTTTCAGTAACCACAAACTTGTCCACTTGGATAGACTCGGGGGTGGCAAAGCCATTCCTTGATAGGAAGGCTTGCCAACGATCACCACTAAGGCTCAAATGGTGAATGATAATGAGTTTGATCAAGCAGTGATGGAAAAGGCTACTATCAGCCTTCTCACGCTTGAATCATTTGGACATCTTGTACAAGCTACGTAAGAGATAATGTGGCATATTCAAAGGGTAGCCTATAAAATTCATCAATAACCGAAGATGATACAGAAATACCAAGCCATACCGACCTTCGTAGGTCACAAACTACTTAACAATTTCCAAGAGATTGTGCTACCTGGGTTTGAGGGTAGTGATAGGCATACCTCTATCACATCTTACAATCTTTCTTGATGTGAATAAGAGCGGCCATGGAACCTCGTCTACTTTGGAATTTTTAAACCACTTTTTCCCTGTAGTTGGTAGTCCTGTAGCTGAGCTTAGGAATTCCTCATTTAGCTCAAGTTGTATGTCTCCGACCTTAGCCCTGCATCCGTCGAAGGTGAGGGAGAACTGTTGGGAAACCAAAAGGTTGAAACCCTCAAACCTTTGGATAAACACCAGCCAGCCACCATTTTCCAAATCCTTACGAGCATTGTCGAACAACAGGAGTGTTTGGCTACCATTTGGCTCTATGCGCACCACAGGTGCCATAGACAGGAGCACACAGTGAGTCGGGTGAACGAGCAAGGGTTTGGACAGGGTATTCGTAGGGTCGAATAGCTCACAGACTTCCCCGAAATCAACAGAGTTAACCCAGGATAGAAGGGAGGCATTAATGCCAAAGTGTGCAGGGGTGGCGGAACGAAATTAATCCATGCAAAATAGTCATATCCAACTGTACAATCGACGACGCATATGGTGATTCAAATTACAATTTCAATAAAACAACCAATGAAAACTATGATGAGTCGACTCAGGTGTTTGCATAAGCATTAGTATTTGCATGGTTTTAAAATCAAAGCAATGTTTCGAATAAGGATTTGAACATAAAACTCATACATTGTATGAAACTATTGAATTAAGGGTATAATCACCATGTTAATGTGTTTTCATGAGACCAATGTGTCAAGGAAATCGATGAAAGACTATAGAACATCAAACCACCAATGTATTAAGGACTCAATGACATTCATTATAATATCATCACTATCTTATAAAAAAGAAATCATATTAACAACAAAAGAATGCTAAATGAGTAAAGATCTTGGTATCTTGCCAACTGTGCGAATATAATTAAATTGGAAATGCAATGAACACATAGACAAGAGTAACCATAATAATCCAGTGACGATTTTGATGTGACTTCAAAATCAAATTTTTCACGCTTGTAGTCGTGAAAACAAGAACAAAGGCAGGTGTGCAAATGCGTGAAATAATAGTATTGTTTTATTCAAAGATTGCAATGAAAATCAAGTTCCAAAACACTTGTGTGGGCAGCTTATAAGGATAGGATAAAAATGCGAAATGACTGCCAATAATGGCGACACACTGGTAGAAGCAGTTATCTCTGCCAAAAGAACAAATTCAGATTATGATAATGAGAAAAATTCTAACTCAAAAACAACAACCAGAAAATTGTTTAAACATCATTATTAATCAAATATTCCAGTAGTGTTTAAAGGATGAAAATTGATGTCAATCTTAAGATAAGCGAAGCACGATATTAAAGATAAAATCTCCAATATTGTTGACAGAGCCACTGCTGCCAGCAGGCATCCATAGCCTCGATAGGGTTGTCATTTTACCCACTCTGATATCTGTATCCTGCCAAGAAGTACTAGATCAGAATAAAGGACATTTTAAGGTCAAGAGGTTTCATATTTACGAATTTTCATATACCTGACATTGCTTCACTGCCAGCGGGCCTGTTCAGTACCCAGACGAAGTTGTCTTGGCATCATGCATGCATTTACCCGCTGCCAGCAGACCTATTCATCATCCCAGTGGGTTTACAAGCACTTCCCATAGCTCTTTTAATGATTTATTTTGTTTTTTAAAGATATATAGTTGAGCAGGGTGACGATGAAAATTATGATATTTTAACATATTTTTTTTATAGACCTCAATAGAATTTTTTTTTTTAGAACTGTCCTTCATTAAGATCCAGAGATGGTTTATTTACAAAACCAACTTTCTAAGGCAGGGAGACATCTTCTGAGTCGTTCCCTTAAGGAACAGAGATAACGTAAGAAGATAATAGATGATTGCGATAGGCTTTACTCACAGATCAAATTCAGTTAACTTCTTGCAAACAACAGTTTTTTCAACACATATGTAAATTTCAGAAGTATATAATTGATGTTTATACAATGTTTTAGCAGTCATTTTAGTGAAAAAAAATTATGTTTTCCTTATCTGAATAGTTCAGGATGTAGGTAGTTGTATTTCCAAAAACAAAAACTGATAAGCGTAAAGGAAAAAGATCAAAGAAAAAACAGTAAAAGAAAGGCAAACAAAAGAAAAATATGTACATAGTATACAAAGGGTTTTCATCAAGCGAAATATCTTTTCAGAGCTTGGCCATTCACTGAATAGGTGTCAGGCTGTCCTTCTAGATTCTGCAATCGGAAAGAGCTAGGACCCAGTTTCTCAGCAATTAAAAACAGTCCAAGCCATAAATTCTGAAACTTCGTGTGCTCTCCCTTTCCCTCATGCGGTTTGTCCCATTTCAAGACAAGATCACCTACTTTGAAGTTCCTATTAGAGGAAGAGTTAGAATCAAACCATCTTTTGACCACTAGTTGATGCTGATCTAACTTATGTTTATCTTGGATCTTACCTCTTCTAGTTTCATTAAAGCGTTAATTCGGTTCTCTAGAGGAGGACAGTCTTCTTCTTGTATTTTCTACGATAGCTGTAGTGAGGGAAGAAGAATGTGTGGTGGCAAAATTGATTCTCTGCCATAAACAAGAAAGAAGGGAGAGTTACCCACAACAGTTTTGGGTGTTACCCTATCATCCCAAATTGCGTTTAATAGTGCATTATGCGAGTTTTTGTGATTCTCAGATACCGTTCTCTTGATAATCTTAATCAGATTCTTATTTGTTGATTCTGCCAATCCATTGCCCTGAGGGTAGTAGCTGGAAGAATACTTCAATTTAATTCCTTTTTCTAGAGTGAACTCACTCATCTCAAGAGAGGAAAAATAAGAAGCGTTATCGAATACTAAATAGTCAAGGATACCAAAACGAGTAATAATATTTGAATTTAAAAAGGCAATTACCTGAACGGTATTCACAGTTCTTAATGCGGTAGCTTCAGACCACCTGGTGAAATAATCTGTGGATGTAATGATAAACTTATGTTACTGTGAGGATGGCAGATTGATTGGACCTATAATATCAAGGCCCCACTGCTGAAAAGGAGAGTCTACTAAAACAAGCTGCAAAGGAAAGGATGGTTTCTGTAACTGCCCTGATGCTTTTTGACAAATAGTACACTTACGGCACAAGGCATGGGCGTCTCTAAAAAGTGTGGGCCAGTAATAACCAACTCTCAAAACTTTATGGGTAGTGGTGTCACCACCAAAATGCCCACCAACTTCTCCTGCATGCAATTCTAGTAAGACTTTTTCTGCTTCATCTTTCTCAAGACAGTGCATCAGAACGCCATCAAAATTTTGACGAAATATAATACCATTAATCATATGAAAGGAGACAGATTTTAATCTTAATGCTCTTCTTTTAGTGGGATCCAGGTGGCGGGGGGATGACCCATGTTAAAGATAGAATTTTATATCGTCATACCAGGGACTGACATAGTTTTTTGCACAACAGATTACATTTTGATTGTGTTGTCCTAGGTTTGACCTATTGTTCTCTTCTTGCTTCCCTGTTGTTGAATCAAAAACTAACTTGCATAACCCTTGGCCTCTCACTATTTGAGCTGGGGTAATTTCTATGTCGTACTCCTGCAAAGAAGTAACCCAGTTCGTCCTCTTTTCACCTAGTTCTTTCTGCACTAACAGGTTCCTGACGGCTGGCTAAGGGACAATAACTTTCATCCTAGATTTCAAAAGATAAGACCGGAAGTGCTTGACTACTTTGAAAATAGTGTAGGCTTGTTGATCTACCGCTGGGTAATTAAGTTCAGCGCCTTTGAAATAAGAGCTCATAAAGGCAATAGGTACTTCATTGTTTTCAATGTTCTTTTGAGTTAGGACTGCAACGTATGAGCGATCAAAAGAAAAATTGTAGAGCGTAAAGTCTTGTGAAAAGTCGAGGCTCATGAGAGAAGGAGCGTCTATTATGGCCTTTTTTATTGCATTAAAAGCTTGATTTTCTAAGGGTCCCCAATGATATTGTGTGTCTTTCTTAATTAAATTATGTAAAGGTCTAACCATCTCAGAGAAACTGGGGATGAATCTCCTGACGAAGTTTATCTGGCCTAAGAAAGACTGCATATACTTTTTGGATGTAGGAGGGGGAAGTTTCAAGATGACTTGAGTCCTTTCAGGGTTGATAATCATCCCTTTGCTTGACACAATAAATCCTAAGAGTTAACCTTGTTCTACTGCAAAGATGGATTTTTTAGGATTCAAGGAAATGTCATATTTACGACATCGCTGTAGAACTGCTCTTAAATGAGCTAGATGATTGGTTTTGTTTTTTGAAAATACAGTAACATCATCTAAGTAAACTACGATGGATTGATTGATTAAGCCTCAGAAATCGATGTCCATCGCTCTCTGGAAAGTGGCACCGACATTAATCAATCCAAAGGGATTTTTTCTGTAAGTGTAGGTGCCCCATGGAATGTAAAAGGTAGAGTGAAAAAGGTAGTTTTAAGTTGGTCTGGAGGAGAAATCAAGACTTGGTTGTATCCCAAAAAACCATCCAATAAGGATATCCTTTCAGAACCAGATACCTATTGAAGGATCTGTTCCATGGGTGGGACAGGGTAGTTGTCTTTATCAGACACTCTATTAAGGTTTCAGAAATTGATGCATAGTCAGATTTCCCCACTTTTCTTCTAGACAGGGACAAGGTTAGAAACCCATTGAGTGTGCCTAACTGGGAAAATTATCTTAACATTCAGGAGTTTATTTAATTCTTTTTTTACGGTCGGTTCGAGCTTAGGGTGCATTTTTCTTAATTTTTGTTGAAAGGGCAAGGTCTGGAGTTTCATGGGAATGACGTGTTGTATGATGTTAGGGTCGAAAGTTTTAAGGTCATCATACGTCCAGGCAAAAACGTCTTTAAATTCTTTAAAAAATTTAATAAATGCATCTTTTTCTTGTTCAAAACACCCCACCCCTAAATTAATGCACCGTGGATTGACATCAGTTCCTAGGTTTACTTTTTCATATGATAACAAGGAACTATTGGTTTTACAGTTGATCGATTTTTTGAATTTACCTTGAAAATCGTAAAATTTCTCTAATCTAACTACATATTTAGGGATCGAATTTACCATGTCCGATGAAGATTCAGGAGTTCTCAGATTTGGTATTACCATGAAATCGTGCAAATTGTCGTCGTGAGTGCATTCGTCGATCACCGCGCCTTGAAAAGTTTCTTCCATATGAAGGAAGCTAATACTCTGTTGATCGTCATAAAAGACTCTCCAGTTCGTGATGTTGTCAGGAACGGATGGCCTGAACAAAAATCCGACGGAGAATGCATTCAGAGACAAGCCTTCTGCAGGAAAGAGTTTAGAAGCTACGTTAGCTAGTAGATCAGGTTCAGAATTATTCAATCTAGGAATAGAATTTATATTGAAAGCATAAAATTTATTCATTAAATTCCATACCTCGGATTGGTAGATTTTAATATGCGAAGACAGAAAGTGGATAGAATCTCTTACCTATCTAACCACGATTTCGGAATCGCCAAAGACAACCAAGTTTTGAATGTTCATATCTAAAGTTTTTCTGAGGCCCTGCAGTAAAGCCTCATATTCTGCTGTGTTATTAGTACATTCAAATTCTAACCTACATGCAATCAAGGTTTTGTTACCTAAGGGATCAATAATAACGCATCTTTCACCAGCTCCTTCTTTGGACTTTGACCCATCAAAGTACAGGGACCAAATTTGATTTTTATCGGGTGCATGAGACCATTGTGTAGAAGTTGTTGGCTACACATATGCTACAATCTCGGACTGCTGTTCTGGGTTGGTGATAGCTGAAGTCTCAGCCATGAAATTGTCGAAAAAGGTATCCATCCCTTGTATTTCGGGTGAATCAAAAAAAGGTGTAAATGGTTCATTGGGATCGTTCAAATCTGTGACCGTGAACTTAAGGCATCGTTCACGATTTACCTTGATCTTGTTGGGCTTGCCGTTCTCTGGAAGCCATAGGTGAGACCAATCTGTCGTGAAATAGCCGTGTAGCTGCTCCGACCAGTCCCTGCTTAGAAATAGACCATACACTTCTGGAATATCCACAACAATAATATCAATCACTTGATGAACTTTGGGGTTAGACGATAATCTTATAAGCACATTCCTTAATTTGCCTATAACTTTAACACTAGTTCGATCAAGTTGGATGATTTTTAAAGTGGAGGGTTCAACTTCAACGTTAATTTTCTGACATACAGAACATGGCATCACATTGGATGACGCTCCTGAGTCTACCATACAATTGTGCACATTTCTATTAAAGATTTCGAAAGTTAACAAAAATGGAGGTAAATTTCTGCGAGTACTAAGGGTGGTAGTTTGTGGCTTTTTACTCGCAGTTTCTAAAGCTAATTTATCTACATTTGTTACATTATTTACAGGAAGGCTTCCTTTATCATGAGGATTAGGATTACTTTTAGCAGAAGTCTTTTGAGGAACTTTTTTCTGAACAACCTTGTTTGAATTACCATTTTTGCTATTCTCTGCGATGTTTTGTAACATTTTTTGTAGCAGAAACGGAAATTTTAATAACTCATAAACATAAATGTTAGACCTTAAATTTTTAAGATCTTCAACTAAATCATAATATAAGTTGGGGTTTACATGACTCTATTTAGTCTCAGCTAGTTTAGATTTCTTTGGGGGCAAAGTCGTAGTGTTTTCAGAAGAAGGTTTGTTTGTTGTCTTACTCCTAGTATTATAGGGATGCACTATCTCGAAGTTAGCTTGAAAGATACTATCCGAGAAGTGTCCAAAAATGTTCGAAGAGGATTCTTCTTCTTGAACTGTCTCCTGTTCAACTACCTCCTCAGAAATCTCAGGAGGCATCAAGTTATCCTGGGCTTCTAAAATTGTTTGAAGGGCATATTGTAGACTTTCTAGATTTAGGTCCTCGGTATTTGGATTAGGTAGGTTGGTGGGAAAAGGCTTCCTGAACGGGGGTTTGTAAGGTCCTTTGCTCGAAGAATCTTCTTCAGCCGTCCTTTTCAAGTCTATAACTTGATTTGACATTTTTTGAACGACTTTAGTTAGGTTTTCTAAATCAGAGCTTTCAGGTTGTGTTTTACTTTGAGTAGGTCTAGGGAGGTTTTCGATCTTTTTTTTGGAAGAAGAACTAGCTTTTGTTTCGTTGCTAGTAGTGTCTTTTAAACTAAGTATGTCTTTTTCAATCTGGTTGGCTTCTTCGAAGGCCTCTAACAACGTGGCTTTCTTAGATCATTTTACCCAAATGGCTATACTTTGATGCAAGACTTTAGTATAGTATGCTATGATAAGATTCTCGGAAGGCATGGAATCCATAGGGATTTGGTTTTTAAGTGTTAAGAATCTTTGATTAAAGTCTTTAATTTTCTCTTTTGGGTTCATTATTAAGATAGAAATCTCCATAACTAGGACTTCTGGGGACTTATTGTCTCCGAATTTTTCCAGAAAGCACGACTCGAACTTTTCCCAAGACACGATGGTATGGGGTTGTTGGGAAAAGTACCATGTAGATGCATTGCCCTCAAAAGTGTAGGGGAAAAACCTACAAACTACCATTTGTGCTCGACATTATGGAGTCTTATGGCTAACATAAACTTTTTAATGTGATCCTCTGCGATCTGTTTAGAGTCAGGGTCAAACTTGGGAAACCACTTCTCCAGATGTTTGGGTAAGGGATGTTGAGCCCCAGGTATGGCTACTGCAAACTGGTCAAGCCAAGGTCTGGTAGGATTGTTCTAGTTGGCCATTGGTGTAGGCGGTGTGAAAGGCTGAGAAGGGGAACTGCCTTCGTCAGAAGAGTCTTCTCCTAAAGAAGAAGGAGGTGATGGAGGTGGTGAGGGTGGTATTCCAGATCCCTCTGCAGCAGGAGTGAGGATTGGATCTGTAGGGTTCACAGTGAGGTCAGTGCCTCTGAGTTGTTCTCTGATATCAGATAAATCTAAAGGTTGGTCCAAAGGGTGAATTGGTTGCCTTAAACGAGCTAAGGCACTATGTGTTCTTAAGAGAGATTGGCAAACAATCTCTTGTATATCACCACCTATAAGGTTTGGGGTTGCTGGTTCGACTGTGATCTGTAGATCGTCGTTTGATGTGGTTGTTGTTTGAGGGGGAATGTTTTCATTTGAATGGCTTCTTGTCACTATAGGTGAGCAATTAGGTGGTGGAGGAGTCTTACGACCACCTCATGCCATTAATAAGTTTCAGGCCCTCCTTCTAGCGCCATTTGTTGACGAGAGAAAATGAACGCTCACCAACTTGAAGAGTGGATCCGGTCTGGGGTTGTCTAAATAACCCAAGACGTTTGGGATGATCCACCCTGATGGGTTTAGCGGCTTCGTTAGCTGATCTAAGTCCTATGAAAATGAAAGAAAAACTAAACTACGAAAAACTAATCTAATTGGGAAAAGCAGCTATAACAAAACTATACAAAATTCTAAAGCATATATACAGTTTACTAATATCATAAAACAAAAATCCTACTTATTTAAATGTTCAGCTGTGAAGACGATTAAATCTTAATCACAAATATACAATATTTATAGATTACAGATTTTAAATGAAAACCTACAAAAATCATTTGTAAACTGTCCTATAACAGCAAAACTATTGTTTTTTGATTTTTATAATTTTATGAGAAAGAAATAAAACGAAAACTATCTAAGATGAGCAATTAAAATAATCATCCTAACTATAAATCTGAACTATATATATATCTATCTAAACTACTCAAATAACACTAATAAATTAACTATTAAATAACAAATAGAAAACTGACCTGAAGTAACGCTTCAGGTTTTTCCTACATACAATAGTTGATTCAGTTGTTCGATGGGAGGAAACCCGCACCAGATTCTCCACAAGCTTCTCATAAATAGAAAGCAGCGGTGCTCTTCAAATATAAATGATAGGACAAACAAGACATAAAAAATAACAACAATCTTATAATTTACAAATCATCACAGTTAGATAAATCCCTGTGCAAGATTTGTACAGAACAGTTCAATTAACAAAGAAGATAAACCTTTCTTCATTAAATTGAAATAGAGTAATTGTTGTACTAAAAAGAAATAAGAGACACCAGATATGGACAACACATAAACCAAATCACATCAACATGCAATGAATCATGATAGCTAAAGTAGTCAATAATTGATTGCAAACTGATATGAAGAAAACTAGAAATAAAAGTTTGATATATTGAAAGCTAAAGCTGTTACAAGACATCAACTTTCATCCCAGTCTGTATCATTATAAATCCATATTCTGGTTCTCCCAAAAATCGATGATGATGGGTTCATTACAAAAAATAAATGAGTTTATAAAGACCACAGGGTAAAACATCATTGTGGGAATTATCAAAACAATTTACAAAAAATTTGGGGATAATCTCCCAAGTCTCTATTCTTGACTAAAGCTAACAACCTATAACAAAACTATATCACAAAAGAACCTCCTAAACTTCCACAGCATGCCCAATTGATCATTGAAATTCGTATGCACCTGAAAGTGGATAAGAATAGACAAGTTTAGAGGATATTTTATTGATAAAATTAAAAAAAATCTAAATTTTAAGACTAGCAATAGAATCTTGCGATTATGTAGCTGGTCTAATTTAAAAACATAACTGTTTTAAATCAATGAAATGCTAACAGAAATATACTCGAACTATTAAACAAATCTTTAATCATTAAATCAACACAAAGCAAATCGATCATGCTAGAAGTAACCAAATCTTTATGCCAATTTGAAACAGACAGAAATCGTGTTCAACCGAATGGTAACAGAGATACATGCAATCTGTTCAACACTTGTTATTACCAATTCAGAGTAGAAAAAATTGTTTAGACAATTCGAAACCAATGAAATCATTTTCATGAATCAATTTCAATCGACACAAACTGTATCCGATAAAACAAATCATTCATGCAATAGTTTATGTCGACTCAACACTTAACAAAATCGTTTTAAAATCCAAAACTAACAGAGTTGTTTTTTCGAATCAATAGATTACATTGTATTTATCAAAGAAAACTCTGATATTGATGCATTGCATACATAAAAACCATGCTAATTCAAGAATACAGAATAGTCTCAAAATCAAACCATAAGAAATAAATCGAAGTAATTCAAGGCCGACACAATGTAAAATCGTATCAATCAAAACATAGCTGTGTCCATTTTTAACAAACAAATCTTTTGTATAGATCGAATGCAATCATAATCCAAAGTGAAAATATTCATTCAAAATAAAATAGAATCGTTTCTGGTAAATCGAAGTCAACAAGATTGTTTTGAATCTATTAAAAACAAACAGAACTAATTGAAAGCAAACTCAATCGAATACCCTAATTCAAGCAAACCAAACATAATAAAAAACAAATCAATCATTTATATTAATCCGAGAATAATAAAATCGTATTAACCAAATCATAGCTGTGTCCAAGTTTAGCAAACAAATCTTCTGTATATGATTCATAACGAAATCATTTTGGTAAAACAAAAATAACAGAATCATTTTGAAATTATTAAAAATGAACAGAGCTAATTGAAAGTAAACCCAATCGGTTATATTAATTCAAACCAACTCATAAAACAAAATCAATATTGAAATACATACCTGGGCAGTAAGAAAATGATTGGATTATGATAACTTTGAATTGACAAAGGCCGTTGCTACTTCGACATTTCTGAAGACAATTGAACCAGTGGTTTTTTGCTTCTTCTCGTTGGCTTGTAGCCTGTCATTCTCCTTCGACAGCATTGTCACCCGTTCCTCTAATGATTAGATATTAGATTGCAATAGGGGAACGTCCATGTAATAACGTTCAAGCCAATAATTACATTGAGTACATGATGGTTGATCGGGCTTTGGCATTACAGGCGAGGGTTTGTTCAAGTTACCAGGGGTTTGTTCAAGTTACCATGGGTTTCATTGTGCAGCTTGATTCCCGGGAATTTAGGATCGTTCTTGAGGAACGGAGATAAGTTGGAGACATAGTCATAAGGTTCCATAGAGCATAGGCCATGAGAATAAGGGTATTCCTCAGTCAAGAATCATTCAATTTCAGAGTCCGAGTCCTCTCTTAGCACTATTGGCTTCTGGTCAACGTTTGGCTTGGGTTTGTTCCTAGCACATCTAGATATCCATCGTGCGTTCTTCTTTCCCTTACTGTTGAGACCAGTATCACCTTTTCCTTTCTTCCTCACAGGCCTTTTGACGACCTTAGTATTCTCTTTAGCACACGGGTTGGCCATGGTATTGGGTAGGTCAAGGTTGGGGCAATTTGAGGTTTTGACAGGGGGTAGAAGGATATGAAGTGGCACGGCTGGTCCAACCAGAGTTTCAGTAACCACAACCTTGTCCACTTGGACAGAATCGGGGGTGGGAAAGCCATTCCTTGATAGGAAGGATTGCCAACGATCACCACTAAGGCTCAAATGGTGGACGATAATGAGTTTGATCAAGCAATGATGGCAAAGGCTGCTATCAACCTTCTCACACTTGAATCGTTTGGACATCTTGTACAGGCTACGTAAGAGATAATGTGGCATATTCAAAGGGTAGCCTATAAAATTCATCAATAACTGAAGATGATACAAAAATACCAAGCCATACCGACCTTCGCAGGTCACAAACTACTTAACAATTGCTATGAGATCGTGCCACCTGGGTTTGAGGGTAGTGATAGGCATACCTCTATCACAACTTACAATATTTCTTGATGTGAATAAGAGCGGCCACAACACCTCGTCTACTTTGGAATTTTTAAACCACCTTTTCCCTATAGTTGGTAGTCCTGTAGCTAAGCTTAGGAATTCCTCATTTATATCGAGCTGTATGTCTCCGACCTTAGCCCTGCATCCATCGAAGGTGAGGGCGAACTGTTGGGCAATCGAAAGGTTGAAACCCTCAAACCTTTGGATAAACAATAGCCAACCACCATTTTCCAAATCCTTACGAGAATTGTTGAATAGTAGGAGTGTTTGGCTACCATTTGGCTCTATGCACACCACATGTGCCATAGACGGGAGAAAACAGTGAGCCGGGTGAACGGGAAAGGGTTTGGATAGGGTATTCGCAGGGTCGAATAGCTCACAGACTTCCCCAAAATCAATAGAGTTAACCCAGAATAGGAGGGAGGCATGAATTCCAAAGTGTGTGGGGTTGGCGGAATGAAATCAATCCATGCAAAATAGTCATATCCAACTGTACAATCGACGACGCATATGGTGATTCAAATTGCAATGTCAATAAAACAACCAATGAAAACTATGATGAGTCGACTCAGGTGTTTGCACAAGCATTAGTAATTGCATGGTTTTAAAATCAAAGCAATGTTTCGAATAAGGATTTGACCATAAAACTCATACATTGTATGAAACTATTGAATTAAGGGTCTAATCACCATGTTAATGTGTTTTCATGAAACCAATGTGTCAAGGAAATCGATGAAAGACTATAGAACATCAAACCACCATTGTATTAAGGACTCAATGACATTCATTATAATATCATTACTATCTTATAAAAAAGAAATCATATTAACAACAAAAGAATGCTAAATGAGTAAAGATCTTGGTATCTTACCAACTGTGCGAATATAATTAAATTGGAAATGCAATGAACACATAGACAAGAGTAACCATAATAATCCAGTGACGATTTTAATGTGACTTCGAAATCAAATTTTTCACGCTTGCAGTCGTGAAAAAAAGAACAAAGGCAGGTGTGCAAATGCACGAAATAATAGTATTGTTTTATTCAAAGATTGCGATGAAAATCAAGTTCCAAAACACTTGTGTGGGCAACTTATAAGGATAGGATAAAAATGTGAAATGGTTGCCAAGAAGATATAAGGTGGTGAATCAGATGAGAAAGGACTAACACAGTTGTTGAAACATGAAATTTGTGATGGTTTACTCTCGAGGAAGATACTTCCCTTGAACACTAAGGCACAACAACATAAACATGACATGAACCAAAGGATGATGATGCAGTGGATACTATGAATTTCATCGAGTGACCCAAAGGAGTAAAGAAACTCAGAGGATTAGTTCAGTGTAGAGGTTCATCGGATTAAAATTTATGCAAAGACAAAGTGTCATGTTCAAGGGCGACCATAAGAGTGACCTGTGATGTTTTCAAAAACTGCTTGGCTTGCTTCGTTCAA
>JASDQU010109314.1:92648-103557 GCA_032191745.1 Picea mariana
ATATCTAATGTAGAGTTTGTTGCATAATGAATCCCAAAGGTGATGGTTCCCTATATGTATCGAAGGATATGCTCTGTAGCCTTTCAATGTAGCTCATGTGGCTCTTGCATGAACCTAGAAACTGCGCCAACTGCATAGGAGAGGTATGGTCTAGAGTGTGTGAGATACAATAAGCTCCCCACTAGCTATATGTACAGTGTGTTGTCAACCAGTGGAGTCTCCCCACCATCCTCAAGTTTGAATCCTGATTGAAAAAGAGTCGGAGAAGACTTGCAGTCTGTCATGTGAAATCTCTCAAGGATATCTCATGCATACTTGGCCTGAGACAGTTTGATGCCTGATGCATATTGACTGATCTCGAGTCCAAGGAATAAGTGTAGCGGACCCATGTCCATCATCAAAAACTTGTCATGTAGAATCCTCTTGATTGCAACAACTGTTGAAGTCGAGCAACTGGTGATCAACAAATCATCAACATACATAACTAAGAGTAGAAGTGAATCAACTGTCTCGAGCATGTAGACATTCAGGTTTGATTTACAATGCACAAAGTTCTGTGACAACATGTAAGAGTCCATATTGGCATACCATACACTCATAGTCTGCTTGAGGCCATAAGGGGACTTATTTAGTCGAAAGACTAAAGATGAGTTCTGCATAAATCCCTGAGGATGCTCCATGTAGATCTCATAAAAAATATCACAGTGAAGAAATGCATTCTTCATGTCCATCTCATGGACTTCCCATATTTTGAATGCCACAATGGAAAGTGACAATCGTATGGAATCCATATTCGCTACTGGAGCAAAGGTATCATCATAGTAAATGCCATGAACCTACTCAAAGCCTTTGGCAACAAACCTGGCTTTGTATCTGATAATTTTTCCATCCGTTTCACTCTTGGTCTTGTAGACCCATCTACATCTAAAAAGTTTCCTCCAAGAAGGAAGGGGAACCAGATCCCAAGTCTGGTTCTAGAGGAGGGAGTTGTACTAATCCTACATGGAAGATTCCCAAAAAGGATTTCCAGAAGCCTCTGCATAAGAATGTGGATCTGAAGAATGAACCAAGAAAATATGCATGGAGGACGATGGTTCATTGGAAGTGAGTGCAACAGGAGGCTCCTAGAAATCATATCGAGTCCTCCTCCTAGTATCGGCTAGATCACCAATGAGATAACCTGCATCCTAAAGAGTAGTATGTTCCCACTTGGGCCTCTGCTCTGGATCTGCAACTACATATTGATGCTCTGACTCTACATATGATTGTACTTACTTTGAATATGAATCATCTGATTCCTTTGAATCATAACTCTCATCTAAAGAAGAGTCTGCATGTGCATGCTCATCATCTCGGACAGGTGGAAGAATGAAGGTGTCTGAATGCAGATGGCAAGGTACATGCGAGACACTTTACTCGGATTGGACACTTCACTCAATGATGAGATGGTCCAAGGAAAGTTCAATAAGTCTATATCCCTTCACACCATCAGGGTAGCCAACAAAAATGCACTCAGTGCTCTGTGGATCAAGTGCCTTCCTCTTTTTAGAGGGAATCTGGGCCGATGCAAGTGAACCAAAAATGACAAAGTGGGTCACTTCCAGTTTGAGGCCACTCCAAGCCTCATAGGGGGTCTTATCCTTGAGATGTCTATGGGGAGATATTTTTTGGATGTATGTTGCACAATTTATTTCTTCGGCCCATAGTCTCTGTGTTAGTGACTTTTCATGCAACATGAAAGATTCCATCTCCTTTAGAGATCTATTTTTCTTCTCAGTAACTCTATTTTGATGTGGAGTGTAGGGAACTTTATGTTGCAACTAAATCCCTACCTCATGGAAAAGTTTATGGATCTCATGATTTACATACTCTCCCCTATTATCAGCTCGAAGGACTTGATCTTCTTTATGGACTRTGTTTCAACCAAGGCCTTGAAATCTTTGAGGTGTTGAAAGACCTTGGATTTTTTCCTGAGAAAGTAGATCCATGTAAAATGTGAGAAATCATCAACAAAAATGAGAACAAACCTCACTTTTCTAATGGATGGATGCGGAAAAGGACCCATAAGGTCACTATGGATCAGATCGAAAGGTGCATAAGCTCTTTGAGACTTTCCTTTGTCAACTTTCTCTTGAGGGTGTTTTTCGAGCACACATCCCTCACATACTCCCTTGGAGAAATGGATGTTTGGTAGACCATCAACCAATATTTTCTTGCTAAGCTATTGCATATATCTAAAATTCAAATTTCCAAACCTTTCTTTCCATATCCTACTACTTTAATCAACATGAGTAAGCAGTAAAGCATAATCAGGTTCAATGAATTCATAAAAAGTATACAACCTATACTGATGATTTACCTCACCGGTAGAAACCCTGCAGTTGGTTTTCATGTCGTAGATGTCCACAAAATCTGGTGTGAATATGAATTTCTTTCTGGTTCCGAAATTCATCATCTGATACACAGAGAGAAGGTTGACAGAGAGTTTGGGAATGTGTAGCACATTCTTGAAGCTTCTTTTGGTGAGTTCAATATTTCCTTTGTTGGTGACTTCGACAGAAGAGATATCCCCCATTAGAATAGGAGGAACTTTGCATGCATCCAATGAATACTATACTTCTTTTGGGGAATCCATCTGATGTGATGCTCTTGAATCAGTGATCCAAGCATCAGGAGAGGAGTTGATGGATATGAAGACATGGCTAGAATTGCCTTTCTTGGGATTCAAATATTCTGGCTTCTTCTTCTCGGCACCCCTGGGGATGAAATCTCCAAGTTTTTTTTTTCTGAAGTATTTGAGACATTAGATCTATTTTCTTTTGCACACATCTAGATTCTATATGGAATCCTTTGTGCCAGTATGATCATTTCTCCCCTTTTCTTCCCTTTTCCCCTTTGGATCCGGAGGCATCGATGAAGGGTTTTGTGTACCCTTCCTTCTTCGTATGTGCATGAGATTTATGTTTGTCTTTATCTTTATATTTCTGACATTTGTAGCTGCCATATTTCACAGTGAGTGCAGGCGCCCTTGGGCCTTTGATTGTTCCCATGTTGATGAGCTTGGTTTTCTCTTGTGTTAAGGATTAGATAAAGTCCTCAAGAGAAGGCATCTTCCAGATGGCTCCAAAGGCGAATCTAATAGAGTGGAATGTGGATACAAATACAAAGAAATCAGGACCAAGCTTGGAGATAATGGTGAGAACCATTTGTTTCTCCTCCTTCGATTTATCAATCCTGCAAGCTTTGAGTTGCGACAGTAAATCCTTGAATTTTGTAAAGAAATCTTGGATATTGTCAAAGATTTTTGGATCCAATGTGAGAAGCTCCACCTCCAACATGTTTCCCCTCATCTCATCATGTTTTCCAAATATCCCTTCCAAGGTGGTCTAGGCTTCATTGGGAGTCTTACAGGAAGATACGTGAAAAAGGAGATAGAGAGAAATAAGATTACAAATTGTTATGAGTGCTTCATCCATGTGATTTAAATACTTGGATTTTTCTATGGCTTATGTCATTTATGTATCTGTATTCAAGGTTAACCTGTACAACCTGTTAGCACTTAAAATGTACTGAAAAACCTTAATCATTATTATATCGAGAGGAATACTATAGAATCTGGAAACTACTACTCTGGGGAAAATGGTGCATCAAGTAAACATTTTGGTCTGTCTCATATAACATATTTAACACATCCTTTTGATGAACAGGGTTCTTCAAGTTATAACATGCAAAAGTTTGGAACTTTTCCCTATTCAAAGCATTCACTTTTTGTTTCTAATTTAGGCTCTCCTGCATACTTCAAGGGAGAGAAAGCAGCATGAACAACTGCTCCTTTGATAAGACAATTTCAAAGAATGCCCTTAGTTGGACAACATTATTTCTTGCCTATTGTCGAAGCCTCTACTAGAATCACTATACTAGGAATGCCAATTATATTTAGCTACATTGTGGATTGAAAAAGCTTTGAGCGTTTTTGGTTTTTAAGGGTTGTTGCTAGTGTTTCTGAAAAGACAACAGGTGCACAACTGACAATTTTCTATGTTGGCTTAGTAAATGTATATGATGATGTTCCTACAGACAAGGCTCAAGCAATTATATTTTTGTCTAGCAATGGAAATTTCTAGTCTACAAAGACAACCACTCCCCCATCTCAAAGCCCAACAATGTCAATCTCAGTACCAACGAATGGTCATGCTAGGAAAGACACAACTATTGGTCCAAGACTATCAAATGCATTGTCTCCAAAAAATCCACAAGTAAATTCCCAAAACTCACATGCAATTGTTCAAACTAGCCAATCTACTACAACAATCTCAAGTGTTGGAGATTCACTGACTAACCAAAATAATGGGGCTTCTAGCAATCTACATGAAACTCCTAAGGTGAATGCTACAGTGTCTACTCCAGCTCCAATTATGCCAAGAGTACCACAAGCACGTAAAGCATCGTTTGTTCGATTTCTTGAAAAGCACAAAGAAAGAGTTTGTACAAAAGCACCTTATCAAACAAATAAATCATTCGATGATTCTTCTCATGGAGAGATACCTTTCGGTCCTACTCGTTCCTCTACACCACATGTGGATGGATAAAAGTCAAAACGTAATGATTTTATGCCAAGGTCAAAAGAGAAAGCCTCTTGTCTTTGCAAGGATCAACATGAGAAACCATTGCCAACAAAAATTGAGAAGAATGAGATTAAAGAATTTCAGCTACAACTCACATGAGAAACAGTCAGTTCAATTCACTTCAATTTTTCAATCAACACAATTATATTATTCATTGTTAAATTCGTAGTTTTCTTCCAGAAAGAATCTTGTAACATGAATTTATATGTATCCTAGAGAGATTAATTGAGATAGTTTTGAGTTCATTTAATTCGAATTTAGGTGTGCTAAACTCGTCATCAAGAAATATAGTTGAAAATCCAATTGCAAACATGGTTTCTAGATGGAGAGCATCACTACAAAGGTTGTTGTTGATTCAGGATTTGCCAATAGAGAATATCGAGTCCCAAAATAGAAAGAAACCAATCCGACATTCAAGGAATAAGTGACAGAGTCTATATTGAGCATAAATCATTTCCATATTTTGTGCATCTAGCCAAGGATTCGATCCACTTTTCCAGTCAAATTTTCCAGCAAGAAGATTAAATGCATAAATGGCAAGGGATTCATCTGTCGAAGTAAAACTCCATATTTTATGCACTCAATTAAGCAGCTAGATAATTCAACAAGATTAATTTTATCCAGATTCGAAGGAGTTATACTAGTAGTTCCAGATTCTTTGTAATTAGTTCAAGATTTTTTTTATTGTTTTAGTTTAATAATAATTTTTCATTCCTAAAAACGAGGAACAATTCGAATATTGTTGAGACTATTTAGTCTATTAATTTCAATGTAACATGGGGGGGTACGATTATGGAGAGACTTTGAATACTAAGAAAATATTTTTTGTATCAAGACTTTGAAAGCATATTTGAATCTGAGATATTTTTACTGTATTTGAGAAGACTTCCTTTTCTCTTCATCTTCCACTGTGTTTTTGAGTGAATGTTCAGTTCATATATTCTTATGTTTATTTGATGATTGATAGAAGTCTTTATTTCACTACAATGATAGGCAAAGAATCACAAATACCCTTCCTACTATAATTAACCATTCATATGTGCTTTTAGTGTATATGACTATGTTGGTATGATAGTATTCTCCATCCATTTGTAAATCCTTAAAGTTATCTTATCAGTACAATGTGTTGGACACACCTACCACACTTAGAGGGGGGGTGAATGAGTGTGGGGATCTTTTTCCTAAAACTTCCCTCTTGCACAAAAACTCATCAATTAGCATTCAACATTTATTCATTACCCATTGTTGTCATTTATAACCAGTTAGATGTGAGCACATATCAGCAACATATATCAGCAATATATCATCAACAAGTCATCACCACAATGAACACAAGGAACACAATATGTATGTACAATTTTCTTTTTATTACGGACTACAATCCTTGGGGTTTATCAGCAACAATTGAATAGAGTACAACTCTACAAGAGCACCAGCTCTATATGCAAGACTTAGCTTGCATTCTCAGCATCAACTGAGATGAGGCAACAATCCTCAACAGATATCAATATGTACCATAAACAAGAGCATCAACNAGAATACTATCATACCAACGAATCACAAATACCCTTCCTACTATAATTAACCATTCATATGTGCTTTTAGTGTATATGATTCTGTTGGTATGATAGTATTCTCCATCCATTTGTAAATCCTTAAAGTTATCTTATCAGTACAATGAAGGACTTGTTTGTTAGAGTGTTTTTTTATTTCTCTTGGAGGAATGAGTTTTTGACAGTCAATCAATTTGATCCACCTTTTAAAACCCTTTTCATTGATCAATTTCTTAAGTTACCAAGATCACCTAAAATACAACCTAGAGTGACTCTTGGAGAGATAACACAACCCTCTCATTTGAATATGTATGGCTATTTTCTCCTTCCATGCAAAATAGTTGTAAGGTGTGAGAATGAATTATTTTTGGAAATCCATCTTTCTGCTATCTTCAATCTTTTGTACCTGCAAAAAAAATTTCTGTAGCTTTTTCTTAGCAGTCTGTCATCTCTGATACCACGTAAATGTGTTGAAACTGTACAAAATAGATCTATCTAAACAATAATACACACATTTTTAGAGATAATTTGGGAAATAAGAAGAAGGAGAGAAAGACTGAAAGAATTATCATTAACCATTGGGAATAATGAATAATTTACACATGATATACGATGTATAACTCAATGAGGGCACACTGGAGGAGAACCAATGTGACATATTGGTGGTCTAGAGTGATATATACACACACCAATAGTTATGGGAGTGAAATTCCACCTATTCTAGTCTCTCAGGCAATTATGGGGGCGAACTGCCACCTACCTGAGTTAACTAGTCAACTAGTCTTCAGTTAATTGACTAAACAGAGGGTACTGAGGAGTAGATTAGGGAATAAAGGGTAATGCACCAGTATGGTGATGATCCCAAGGAAAGTGAACATTAGCATGGTGATGATACCAATGTTGCATGGTGACAAAACCAATGCATCATCTTAACTCAACTCAACTAGTCAAACTGAAGTGTCAACTGAAAAAGAATATCCTCCAAGTGGAATATTCTCCTCTAAAATATAGGAGACTGGATAATGACTAATTATGAATAATAAACAAGGAAAAAATTAGGAAACTAAATCCTGGGTGTGTCTGAAGTAACTCCAACACCCCCCCTGAACATTACTATGGTGAAAATAAAGAATGTTTCCCGACAACGAGGCCATGTTAGGTACCCAAATACAAAAGATACACTAGAATAAAGTGAGGAAAGAGGGAAAAACTCATGGTAAAAACCCCCACTCAAGATAAAATGTATGTATAAAGAAGAACTACAATTGGTAGGAAATTGTGGCCTTCACTCCAAGATGACTTCGCAGAGAATGGAACTTTTGTCTAGTGAAGGTCTTGGTGAAGATGTATGTCGTCTATTCTGCTGAAGGAAAAAATTGTAGGTCGATGATCCCCTCATGTACTAAGTCAAGAATGTATTGCATGTGGATATCTATGTGCTTCATCCACTTCCTCTGAATTGGATCTTTGCAGAACTTCAAAGTTCTTTGGTTGTCACACCAGATGATGATCGATTGATGAAATTGAATGCCCAACTTACTGAGAAAATGTTGTAGCCACATAGATTTAATGGTTATGTTAACTACCCCTTTGTACTCTACCTCAACTGAAGATAGAGAAATGGAGGCTTGTTTATTGCTTGACCAACAGATAGGCCTAGAACCAATATTGAGTGGGTAACCAGATGTGGACTTATGATCAATGCTATCGCGAGCCCAATCAGAATCAGTAAACCCAATGAGATCTAATGTAGAGTCTACTGCATAATGATTCCCAAAGGTGACGGTGCCCTATATGTATCAAAGGATATGCTTTGCAGCCTTCCAATGTAGCTCATGCGGCCCCTGCATGAACCTGGAAACTACGCCAACTACATAGGAGAGGTCTGGTCTGGAGTGTGTGAGATACAAGAAGCTCCCCACTAGTTATTTGTACAATGTGTTGTCAACCAGTGGAGTCTCCCCACCATTCTCAAGTTTGAGTGCTGATAGGAAAGGAGTCGAAAAAGACTTGCAGTCTGTCATGTGAAATATCTCAAGGAGATCCCATGCATACTTGGCCTGAGATAGTTTGATGCTTGATGCATCATGATTGATCCTAAGTCCAAGGAAGAAGTGTAGTGGACCCATGTCTGTCATAAAAAACATGTCATGTAGAATCCTCTTGACTGTAACAATCATAGAATTCGAGCAACCAGTGATCAAAAAATCATCAACATATAGAACTAAGAGTAGAAGTGTGTTGGGCCCATGATATGGTTAGTATAATGATGTTGATTGGATCCTTTTTGACCAAATGTGTATATGTATTTTCCTATTTTGAAGAGTCTTGAAGAGTTTTCGTGTTAAATCATGATGATTCAAACCAAGTATTCATGATTCATGTTTTATGATGGTTTTGAGTGTAATTCAGCATGTTTTAATGATTCCAGGAAACTAATTCGCATTCTGTGTGTCACAGGACAAAATCACAGCTTGTTTTTACATCCAACACTCCATCCGGTACTCCATTCGACACTCCGTCCTTCACTAAAACCATGGGCAATTTGGAGGTTATCATATCGACGGCCAGCAATGGGTGAATCAAAGACATGGGTTTTGTTCGTGCTCATGGCCTCCAACTACTAAGCTTCTAACAAATCATATTAGGTTGTTATGCTAGGCGTTTATTGGCTCACCTTATTTTCTAGAACCCACCGGCGGTTAAGACGCATTGAATGTGATTTGTTGTTTTTAGAGGAGGTCAACCCTTCCAGTGGTAGACCTATGAGCTTGTAAATCTATAAATACCACCTCAGTGGTCAGATAAATGATGTTAGAGAGGAAAATGATAGTCCAACTTTGTTTTTCTATTTTTCAAACATATTTTGCTAAAACTATGCAAAACTGCATTTTTCATTTTAATGTTGAAATCATGTTGCTTGAGCTCGTGATTCATCTTTCAAGAGTAGCCATGATCTTTTGGGGGGGCCACCAACAGTCTAGGTGAATATTTAGTTAGCTAGTTTGTGTATTTAATTTATGTAATTATCATTTCTTTTATTTCATGTACATGTGTTTTTATCTTTCTTACTTACTGTGTAATTATTGTTTATAGTTTAATTGTTTCAGTTTCTTGTTGCAAGTTGCTTATGAAGAATAGTTAATATGCCATGTATTACTAACTAAATAGGAAACAACTTAATCTTAAGCCACTAACCCTTGTGTGATTAGATGATAGTTAGAATTTATGCATGCTGAAATAGAGTTTAAAACAGAGTTAAAATAGAGTAATTAGTTAATGGTTTCTTTGGCAAGGTTTCGATGGATGATTAGTTGTTAGATTTGAATTTAGTTTTCAATTTTCTTATCTAGTTTGCTCAGTTAGTTCTTAGTTTTCTTATCTTTTTATATGCTTAAATAGAAATAGGATTTGATTTATGTTTTATGAGTATTTCCCTCTGCAATTTAAATTGTTAAAATAAGATTGGCTTAATTTAATTTATGCAATTTCCATTCTAGATCTAGGTTGCAATTTTAATTCGAAGTTTGATTATTTAGTTTAGTTTTCAGTTATGAATCTCTAAGTAGTATGAATTTGCTTACATTAGCATATAATGAAAATTGAATTAAATAGAATAGTAGTTTTCTTTATTTTATAGATTAGAGGATAGTTTCCTTGCTTTTGTAGATTAGAGAATAGTCTTCTTGCTTTGGTAGATCAAAGAATAGTTTTCTTATCGTAGATTAAAGAGTAGTTGTTGATTACTTTTATTTTCATGATGCTTTGAATTTAGTAGATTAATATTTCCTTACGGAAATTACAAGTAATTATGAAGTTTAAATTAAGAATAGAGTTTACTTGTCCCTGAGGTGTAGGACAGTCGGTGGCGAAGTGTGTTGTTAAGGCACTCTGTGATGTTAAAGTCATCGGTTCGAAACCTGCGGGGACGAAAAATCTAGCCATGTTAAGGGTTGGTGTGGCTTAGGCTGGGTGCGATCCCCAGGTGATTTTGATGGCTTAGATGCCCCTGAGTCATGTTTTCTTAGCCATAGGTTAGTCCCACATGTCACAGACAAACTAACAAACAAAAAAGAAAAAAATAGAGTTTACTTGCTTATTAATTTGATTAGTTTCTTATTGAGTAATTTTGATTAATTAACTTGTTGTAGAAGTTATCATAGGTTAGTTAGTTGATTTATTGCTTGTTTACTTGCTTTGATAGGGTAGTTGCTTGATTGTTCATTTGCTTAATTGTTGTTGCTTATTGAATTTGAGTAGGTTAATTAAAGTAGTTTGTTGTTGTTATTGCTTATTAGATAGATTAAATAGATAACTTGTTTTTGCTTATTGTCATGATTAAGTTAATTTTCTTTAGGTAGGTTTTCTATTTACTTTCCTAGGACAATCCATCAATCCTTTGTTCAAAGGTTAGTTAGGGTAAATAGTTTAAGTTTCTTGATAGGTTTTAATTATTACCCTTTTCTTAAATAGATTAGTTCTCAGATAGTCACTTCCTTAGTTATACTATACTACCTCCAACCTTTCTACCTTAGCATATATATTTCTACAACTCCAAGTTTACTTACCTTGGGTTGACAATTTAATTGAGGGTTTTTAAGTGTTTTTTAGTGCATATAGAATACCCATCAAAGTGAATCAATTGTCCTAAGAATATAGACATTCGGGTCTGATTTAGAACATACAAAGTTATGTGACAATAGGTAGGATTCCATCTTGGAATACCATGAC
>JASDQU010109315.1:24888-43444 GCA_032191745.1 Picea mariana
TTGACTGCTTGGTCATAGACCAAGAACCCCAGTCGTATACTGGGGGCCCTCTCAGGGGTCTTTACTGCTTGGTTATTCACCAAGAACCCCAGTCGTATACTGGGGGCCCTCGCAAGGGTCTTTTGCCATGGCACTGACTGTTTGGTCCCAGACCAAGTACCCCAGGAGTGCACTGAGGGCCCTAGACTTATCTAGGGTCTTAGCCATCCTCCAGGAGAATGGCTCTCGCAGCTGCTTATAAATTTAACAAGCTCAAAGATGGGTTTATATATTTACTTGGAAATCAAAAACCACGTGGCCTTCCCCAAGAAGCTCATGTAACCACTTCTCTCAATGAAAACAATTATGGGTAAATAAAATATAATAAAAAGACTTAGCCCCTTAAGCCCCCTCTCTCGTGGAATCATAGCCCCTTATAACTCTTGTCCTTGTTCGTCTGGCAACCAGCGATGTATTGTATCATTAATAATGATCAAAGCATTACATTTCCTAGGCACTCCGGCCTCTTTTAATTGTTTGGGCACTCTGGCCTTTCATAAAATAACAAAATACATTATTAATATGCGGACTCAAAACCGGGGTATTACAATACATGTGAGAATGAGCTTGAGAGAGAGTTGCCCTTGTCGGTTCATAACGTAAGCTTCAAGTGAAATCCATAGCAAATGCCTACAGATGGGTGGAAAATCATCCCTTGGCAATGTTTTAGATTTAATTACATATAAGCATTTCAGATTTAAGGCTTCTGCAGTAAATAACAATGTTTATTTTGTATGCAAATACATGAGTTGGGTTGAGTGATCCAAGGATTTAGTGCCCCGATGTCTCTAGGAGGTGACCAGGTATGCCATATTGAGGCTATGAGTGCTATCACAACAAAGATTCACATTATTACAAAGTAGTAGATTAAGGCTATTAAAAGTGGTATTAGAGTAGCAGATTAAAGTTATTATAAAGTGGTATCAAAGAAATCGATTTGGCTTACTATAGGGATCCACAAAGACCATTAGCCATAGCACATAATATAACTGTGCTTTAAAAGTTACTATAGGATAGATCTTTAAAACAACTTAGTTGCTTTTCACCCTCCTAATCCTATGTTGGTAGTAGGTACAAACTGGTATGATTCGTTGATGCTTTAGCTATATAACCTTTTTCCGCATTGCCATTGTAAAGCGCTGATCTACCTAGGTTGGAACAAAATCTATGCTTCGTTGTGTTAACATTGTGTTGATATTGAAATGAATAAGAAAGGTCAGTTCAGTAATGATGTCCATTAATTCAGCTCCAGACCCACAATGCGAAGCGAAACTAAATATGCCAACAAGCCATTGAATGGAAAAGCATATGACTTGCCATAGTAAAAACGATTTTAAGAAATTAATTAGAATCTCACGACATACCAGCCAATGAAGTGCAGCTGAACGTTCGCATTGTAAGAAATTGCATGTTTGGGAAAAAGGAAACCTTGACTATACTGATATTATTTTTCAAATGAAATCAACCATAGAGGAGGAGGAGATAGGGAAAAGGATATAGAATATACCTTCTGTTGTTCTCTGATGAGATACGCATAATGATCACGATTTGGCACAGCCAGCAATTTGGGCATCAAATGATTCCGGAAATAACCAGGAGCAACTTTCACAGTCTCCCCTGCTTTCCCCAGCTTACTGATATCCTGCAAACAGTGAGGGGTATTTATGAGGAGGGCAGCAAGAAACAATCCATTTTATCTTGTAGAGATCAATTGGTAAGGCCATTAAAACCAATTGGCATTTCATTTTCAGTTACCGTCGTAAGAATGCATTCGAGCTGTTTCCGATATCTGATGCCCCTCGCTATAGAGGTCCATGGAAGCTCTGCGTGCCCTGAGCCTAATCTTGTGGCGCTGCTTGACACCTTTGTCAGTTGCTGCAAAACTGTTCGCCCAAACTGTAAACGCCCCATTTTCCACCAGTGTCTCCCGAGTACTGACTAGGTCAATCCACCCTACTTATTTCATTAATTTAAAAAAAAAAAAGGTCTGCTGCTCCTCTTGTCTCGGGTTTTATTGTGTTCAATATTGTAAATGTGACTGGTTCGATCGCGTCAAGGTTTTTCCCCCTCCCGTCTCTATGATAATTTCCTTCGCGTCTCCTTTGAAGTCTTGCGTCTCCTTTGAAGTCTTCACAAAATAGTTGGAATTGGCACCCACCTTGATCCAAGAAAATGATCGTTAGTTTGTGTAAAATCGTAAGGTGCTTAATAGTATTTAGTAGAGTTATTAAGCTTATAACTTTAGCCTTTCATTAGGGCAAACTTGGGTTGAGAGGTAATGCCAAGCACTCAAAATCTCCCTATCAAAATATTGGACTTAAAGGAATAAATCTATAAGAAAAAATGGAGTTTGAAGAGAAAGAAGGTAGGGTTATAATTACGAGTTATTTTTTAAAATATGCATGGAAAAGACATCTAGAATCCAAGCTTAAAATAACAATACACGTTTGCATTTTGGTTTGTTCATCTCCTTGGGAAATAATTCATTTTGCATTTTGGTTTGTTCATCTCCTTGCTAATATCATGGAAACTTGGTTTGTTCATCTCCTTGCTAATATCATGGTAACTATACAAGAATGGTAAGACGAAGAGTTAAGTTTTAGAGGATGATCTCTTTCTACAACAATTGCATCAAGTAATCTACTATCAACTGTAACTTTTTGTGCTAGATGTACCACTGGATTATGATGCCATGATTATGTTCCTCATGGTGCATCTTGGTTACACGACTGAATTACGCATGATTGCATTATGAAGTATGAGTTGCATGATAAGATATAAGTGCAATTGTGCCACAATGCCTATTGTCTGGGTATTTAGCCTAATGATCAATTGTTGACTTAATCTTGATTTGATATTGATGTAAATGGGCATTTTCTATAAAGTTGACTCATTTATGGGCTTTATATAAGAATATTTAGCAATTAAGGTTTGTCCAATTGTCTATAAGGACATTAGATGGACATATAAAGTGGTGGTTGTTATCACTAGTCATTCACACTTAGGTGTCGTTGAGGACATCACTGGGACATTAGAAAGGGATGTGCCCTATTAAACTGTAATTGGGGATAATGAAGACGTATTGTTTGAGAGTGATTTTTTTCTCTCTGAGTACTTAGGTTTCCCATTATATATCTATGTGTTTTTGTTGTGGCCATTTTTGTTATTGTCTTTATTTGTATGCTTGGACATAATAATAAACAATATGAGACATGACGATTTTGTCTAAGTTATGATTTTCTTGTGAATGTATGTGTTGTATGACATCGATAGATAATGTTATTACTTATTTCTTGTTCTATACTTGATTTTATTGTATTGAATGTGTTACTTAAGGTACAAACCCTAAATTTGGACATTTGTATCCAACATTTTGGGGAACATTCCAAACAAACACGCAAACACTAATTAACTAGTCATTGATCTCTAAACATTTATAGTGCAATTGTAGAGAATTTTGTTATGTTTTTTGACACATACAGTTTATACTCATCAAAAATGAATCTTAAGGCACATGTCAAGGACAACAGTATTGTTGTTTATCACAAGATATGAGGGACAAAGATCTTGGAAAAATAGGTCTTGCATCTAAGCTTAAAGCTAACATAACACCTCTGCGAGGGATTTGAGATATATATGGATTGAACAAAGAACAAGAGTTGATATGAACACGATAATGGAAAGGACAAACAAAGATGAGTAGGATAGGTAAGGTCTCCTTAGTTATCTTGTCTTCATAAGGTATGTACGCAAGCATGAAACAATAATAAGGGTTGGATGGAGATGAGAGTCCCCTTTTGAGATAACTACCCATTGTGCATTACAATGGGGGTTGAATATATTGGGCAGATCTAGGAGTAATACCTCAAAGTAGGCATAGGCCCACTCAAAATTAGGTGTTGATTCAACCTGTAGCTAACGAACATTGACTTGTTGAGAAATCTAAGCATCGAATAATGGTCAAGAGGAAAATTGAACAGTTTATTGAGGAATCTAAATCATTCATTGAGAACTCTAACACATTGGATTGAGTAGGAACTCCTTGAGGGAAACTAGTGGGTATACAACATATGGTAATTCAACAAAGTATAGTTTTCGAAACCCGAAAACCACTACAAAGGACTCCAATGATTAAACAAACCCTTGTAGTAGGTTAGATGTAGATAAGAGGATTAGGTTTAATGAACCAAACATAAACAAATGATGGCTCCAAGGGACAGAGAGACTCTAAGAGGATGACTAGGTTAGCAAGTACATGGTCATCATAATCATCATTGGTAGGTTGAAACATCGAGGGAAAGTAAAGTAAACAAATTTGAAAATCAATGTAGGGGGCACCAATGCATCTTGAATCAACCATAGGACTAGCTAACACAACCACTAGTCAATTTTTTAATCATTGAAGTGATATAAGCATAAACATTGTGTTGGAAGATTGGTTGTTGTCATTGATGTCAACCCTAGTCATGGGTTTTGGACCGCAATATTGATAAAGGTATTTGGACATGAAGGACAATGCACATGCATATACAACACCCATGATTGGATAGTATACATCATGTTGTTTCTGGTGGTATGTGGCACGTCACGTGGATCCTCGTGGTTGAGGATAAATGAATTTTTGAAGATGACAAAGTGAATTGTACATGTAGGCCCTGAAGATAATTACAGAAAATAATTACAAAATAAGAAAGTGTCAGGTCGGCCATAATGTTAAAAGGAAGTGACATAAATGGTATAAATAAACATCATTATACATTCATTTGATATAAGTCGAATTTCAGAGGGAAGAAGAAGTAAAAGAAGGACGGATTTCAAGGGAGGATGAAGTATTTTGGTGATGTGTTCTAAGGTATGTTATTTTCAGGTCATCTTACCATTTTTGCTATAACTTTTTTTATAGAACGATTCAGATGGTGAAATCGTTACGGTATTGAGAAGACATATCAAGGTACCTCTGGTAAAAATTTCAGCTCTTGATTCGCTATAATTATGGAGATACACTCTATGGAAGATAGGGTTTGTGACCAGTCCTGAAGCTAGTCAATAAACAAGTGTTCTGGGTAAAATAGTCATAACTTCTTCATACATAATCCAAATGAAGTGGGACCACTTCCATTGGAAAGAGTATGGATGGTAGTTTCTTGTGTGCAAGTTTCAAAATCGGATGTTAAATATTGAGCGTGGGGCATGCTGTACAAGTTGGGTCTTCTGAATAGACCATAATTGAATAAAGTCTACCATTCTTTNACCTCTGGTAAAAATTTCAGCTCTTGATTCGCTATAATTATGGAGATACACTCTATGGAAGATAGGGTTTGTGACCAGTCCTGAAGCTAGTCAATAAACAAGTGTTCTGGGTAAAATAGTCATAACTTCTTCATACATAATCCAAATGAAGTGGGATCACTTCCATTGGAAAGAGTACGGATGGTAGTTTCTTCTGTGCAAGTTTCAAAATCGGATGTTACATATTGAGCGTGGGGCATGCTGTACAAGTTGGGTCTTCTGAATAGACCATAATTGAATAAAGTCTACCATTCTTTCTATAACCTCTTTTTGGGGAGGATTCAAAGAGTGAAAATTGGAAGAGTTTCAGAGAATACATTGTGTAATATTATCTACAGGATCAGAGTACTCCAAGAATTGAAGAATTGCAGAAATTGAAGAAGTCTCAGGAAGCATCATCAGGTTCTATGTGATGATTGGTTGATGGTGATGATTTAATGTAAAGTTTTATTATCTCTCATATATTCTTGGGTGGAAGGAAGGGGCAAGGATGGAGAGTTCAAATTTCTCTTGATATTGGAGGATTGTATCTTCCTCTTGGAGGTTTACCCCTCCCTTTACATTTGGAAGCTGTAGCTACCTTTGGAAGTCATTACTTCCCTTGAACAATAAACTATTGATTATTTCTCATATATTGTGCATGGTGTATTATGGTGTATTGGTGTAACTATTGTTCATTGCTCATTGGATATAGTTGAATGGTTTAAGTATAAGTTGAAAAAGGTTTTAAATTGTACTTGATATTGCTTCACCCCCCTCTCAGTATCAACGCATTGTGGGAAGTAGGGTTGATAATGTAGTGTGTGGATTTTGCACATTAGTACTCATGGAGGTTGTGATGTATGGCTTACTCTTGTCCCACATTCATATATGACCCGCCTAATGATGGTGCAATACTTCTCTAGCTATCCTTGAATGATGGATCACCTTCCCTGAGTCCCCTTACCTTAACATAGATGTATGACCTCTTAGCAATGTCTGGCACTTTAGTAGGATCTTTGGTTGCCTTCCTTCTCCTGGTCTTTGGCCCTTGGTCATTGATTTGTCTCATCTTGACCCTCGAGGCACTCCTTTGGGGTATTTTCTAAATATCGATTTGATTTGGGGTTCAAACCCCCAATTCAATCCATAATTACTTATAATGCTTCATTATGGGTCCATGATGGGCCAAATCGATTTTGGGTTGCTATTTATAGGGTCAAAGTGAGTCAAACCCCCTCAACCCTTCTTGTACTCATGGTGGAGAGAGTAATGTGGACTCGTAAAGAGGGTATCACACATGCATTTTGTTGCTACCATAATAGAGGGGAATTTTGGGCCTAAAAACCCATAGCATAATCTTACAGAGCCTATGATATGGACTCAAACTGCATGGTATGACTTTAACATGTAGCTTGGGCCCTCCAATGGCTAACCTAACATACACCTACACCTTGAGGTCAATCACTTGCCTATTTATACCTTTCTATTCTTGTTTGCAAAGCCTGTTCGAACAACCTATCTTTGAAACCTTGTCTTAGATGTACAATTTCAAATTTGCAACATATCTTGATCTAAACTCTCTTCCACCTCTTTCATTCTCTTATGATGCTTGCACCTGTAATATCCATAACCTTTATAGGGACCTCTTGTGAATTGAGTAGCTCCAACCTGGAAGGCTTGTGGATTCATCCTAAGGAATCTTTGTTGTCATAGTTTCATTCACACCTTAGACGATTCAACCCTACAACCCCAAGAGAGGTTCCATCGCAACTAGGAAAAATGAGGTGTCACCCCCCATGAAGGTGCATGGGTATCTATAGTCTACTCAACACTTTTATTGATTTATCTTTTGTGGTATTATATCTAGTGTTATATGTACACAGACACGTATTGATATTGGAGATCAGGTACAAGTCTTGTTTTGTAGGAAACTTGAGTTGTGTCTATAGAATTGCTCATGGCATGGATCACTCTTTAAGCCTTATAAAATCTCTCTTTTTCATCCCAAGTATCTCCAACACCTATAACAACAGATGTTGGGTGAGTTCCTCCCATACTTCTCTTTGTCTTTTTCAAAGTTAGGGTTTCTAACTTACTGAAAGAATATTCCATAAATTACTCATAGATTGTTAGTTTACTCCCCTTTGTTAATTTGTTGTTAAAACCTAATAAAAAAATATGAGTGAAGTACCTTAATAATCTATAGCCATAGGTTAACACAACCAATATCTAAAACTCTAATTAACCTAGTGTCTCTCCTCTTATCTTTGATCCTTTATTTCCTCATCTTCATGGTTTCTTAGTATTTCTCTAAAATCGAGTGGTGACTCCACTTTCTTTCTCTAAAATCGAGTGGTGACTCCACTTTCTTTCTCTCCTTTTTAGTGGTGTGTGGTAAGAAATATTCCATCCTTTCCCTCACTTTTCACATGGTAACACAAATCCTCTTTTTTGCTACATTTTTGTAACTCCATTAGAGAGTTCCCTTCAACCCTCCCCTCTCTTGAGAAAAGTCCCCCTCTTCTCTTCTCTCTCCTTTTTCCTCCTTTGTTCCTTGTACTATGGATTCTTATTTCCTCACTCATAGATTTATCCCTATCCCACAAATCCATTGGAAGCTCTTGCCCTAAGTCTCTTGGCCTTAAGACCTTTTCATATCCCATGTTATGTCCCTTTCCTCAAACTCGCAACCTAGATTCATCCTTGTTGTTTTTTTCTCATTTCATTACCCTGGATCCTTCCTCAGGCCCCTCTCTCCCTCCTTCCTTCTTCCATGTTTATAAGTTATTCATTGTCATAGAGCCTTCCTTAGGTCCCTCTCTCCTTTTTTTCTTATTATGTTCATATGTTGTCCAAAAGACAATCAAGTAAGAGAGGCAACCATGGATTTAAAAAAATCTACGGGATGAAGAGATGAAGACATTATATGAATTATAAGGCATGTACGTTATTCAGACACATGCAGATGTGAGCATAGGACTTAATGCCTCACCACCAAGACAAAAGGGGAAAGTATAAGTTCAAAATGGAAGACCTTAATGTGATACATAGTTAATATGAGCCAAACAGGCACAACAAGGGGCATGTGTGAAAAAAAAAAGATTTGAGATCAAGATGATAAATGAATCAACAACACTTGTGGATAACAGACTTAGAGGAGGACAATAATGATGCAAACAATGTTGAATTTGATTAAAATCTAGGAAAATTTTGAGATGGACATATTAAATGAGCAAATGAAAAAATTTAGAATGATAAGAGAAGGATAACTTAAAGAGAGGCTCAAGCAACAAGTAATCGAGTTTAATAACTCAATGTACAAGTGTACATTATGCCATGACAACTAGGATATGTGACATATTTAGTAGCTTTCAATCATCCACAAATTAACAACAAGAATGAATGGTCTTAAGATAATATTAGTCCTATATATACAAGTACAAGTAGCACATGATTGAGAATCATATAAACTAGTAGGTAAGCGAAATAATGGCAAAATGAAAGACACAAATTTTGAGAAATTGAGGAGAAGTCCCTAAGTATCACATGTCATAAACTATGAAAATAGAGTTAGTAATCCAAAAGAAGACAAAAACATTAGATCAAGAGAAGGCCCAAGAAAAATATAAGCAATTCCRCCACAAGAACAAGACATTGCAGCATCAAAGGACATAAGTGGATAGATTCCACMTGTCTACAAGGACATCAAARGAAGACCGAAGCAATGAAATARGAAAAAAATRAAGGTACTTGAGAAAATAAAGAAGATGCAAAGAGGACAAAGATCCTAAATAAGGTAGAGGACACAAAGAAAGAAATTAAGGACTAAGAGACTCTTAATGAAGGCAAGAGCTATAAAAAGGGATGGTGGTAGAGCACTCCAAGAGGAAAGAGAAGGAAGATAAAGAAAATGAGGAAATATGCCAGGAAAATGAAGACTCCAATAAAGGAGACATATAGAAACATTACAATGAGAAATACATAATAACACAAAAGAGACTCAACATGAATGCATTAAAAATGGATGCATATAATACAAAAGTAGTGAAGAGAAAGAGACTAGAGGAAGAGGGGATGAAAATAGAGAGTGATGCGATATAAAACTAGATCAAGGGTCAAAAGAGAAACCATCATAAGAGGTGAGGATAAAGGGTTTAACATAATAATATAAGGAGATTGACACAAAACTAATGGAAGTAGAGATGGTATTACATTGATTGGCTAGAGGCCAAAATAAGGAAGGACGACTCAAGTTTGAATACATAAAAAATATAAAAAGTACGATTTTAAGGAAAAAGAAGACTCAAGTTTGAATACATAAAAAATATAATAAAGTACGATTTTAAGGAAAAAGAAGAGTTGGGGGAAGTAAACTTTTGTATGGAATTTTGTAAGTAGAGGAAGAGTAATTTCACAATTTTAATAGTACATAGTTGGAGACTATATATAAAGAAGCTATTGAACATTTAAGGGTCAAATAAACATTGTAATGGCTTTTAGCCCAATGATCAATTTTCAAATTTTGACTTAATATTGATGCAGATGGAAACTTATCATAAAGTTGACTTATAAATGGGCTTTATCTAAGAATAATTAATGATTAGGCTTCATCTATTCATATATAAGGACATTCAATGAACATTTAAGGTGGTGGTCATTATTGCTAGTCACTCATGTTGAGGACATGGTTGATACATGTCCCATTGCACTATGATCGTGGACAATGAAGATATATTGTTTTGGAGTGGGTTTTTCACTTGGTACTTGGGTTTCTCATTGTATATCATTGCATTTAAATTATGTTTACTTATATTATTGTTGTTATTATTTATGGTTGGACATAATAATAAACAATACATGACATAATGTTTTTTCTAAGTTGTTGTTTCCTTATGACTATATGTATCATATGTGCCTAATGGAAAATGTTAATACTTATTTCTTGGCATATACTTGCTTCTATTGTGATCAATGAGACATTTAAGATACAAATCCTAAAGTTGGACATTTAGTGTCCAACAATGCCATTAGTCTATATCTGTAAAACCATTTTTCGTTGCTAAGTCACTTAATTAATATGTGCACAAGGTTGCATCACATAGATCATATTTTATCCTAATGCACAAAATCTTGTGTAACCATTCTTAAACAAACTCTACATCACTCTTTCGTGCGACCATTTTTTCTTTATACTTAATCAACTTTGTGCCTTCGAGGTCAAACCTCCCATTTTTATGAGTTTTTGGTCCCCATCAATCTGTTTTCAATTATGAGAATTATTTCATAATGTACTATGTGTTGTGCCACATTTTGGCCCAAGATGATTATCATTTAAGCATGATCAAATTAAGTTCCAAAGTACCTTCCAATGGTAACTTGGGATTTCCTTTGCATGCATATATCATATCCTAGTTATGCACCACCATGTACAAAATTCTCCTTGGGAAATAGTTCAATGTATTCCTCCTCTTCTAAGTTTAGAATGGATGGTACATAAACTTCTAAGCAATTTTCATTAAGAAGTTAATGCACTCCCATTTACCATGGGAAATCCATTCTAAATGCTCTCTCCTTGATTTGATCAATGGTCGTGTAAGGGCTATATTTGAGAGGTTTTAACTTATGATATTTCTACTTGAAGAACTCCTCACAAACATATACCCAAAATCTATCTCTTACATGAACTTGATGATACATGTGGTCAATGAACTAAATTGCCTACCCATGCATGATAATTGTTTTGTTGCCTTCAAAATAGGACCTAGAATATCAAATTGATTTTTTGGAAAAACAAAAATGAGATGTGCTTCAAAAAGGGAAGTTCCTATATTGTGTTGTGCGCCACATGATGATAGTTATGTTGCACATAAGACATATTAGTATCTTGAGTCTTTAGGTGCATATGGTTAAATACATGCAACATTTGTACAATGGTATGATTCACTGCCTATGTTTTCACATTTATCTTTAGAAGGAAGGCAAGGATCCTTTTCAACAATGTAGATGTCAATCATAATGCTTTGCTATAAATGATTGGGAGATTTTTACAAAAATTGAGCACATAGAAAAATTGGGAAATAATACCATAGATAAATTGAAAGAGAAAAATACTTCTTTGATATCATATCAAGAGATCAACTTTGTTTTTATAAGATGGAAATAACAAAAACTATAATTCTTGGTTGACATAAATTATAAACTCTAGGTTGACATGAACCATAAACCTAGAATGACAAATAAATATCGAAGTCATTATTATATAAATTTATGAATGCAAGCTTAGTCATTATGTGACTTTATTAGTATGCCTATCATGAAGTCTAGTATGACCATTATAAACTCTAACATATGATCTTAATGGTCAACCTAGGAAATACACCAACTTTATCTCTAACTTTTACAAATTTATCTAGGCCAAGAGACTTGGTGAGAATGTTTACAGTATGGTCTTGAGTTGGACAATATTGTATCTCAACTTCTTCATCTTCTACAACTTGTTAAATGAAGTGACGATATACATAGATTTGCTTTGTTCACTGGTGAAAGAGGAGATTCTTTGCCAATTTGAGAATTCCCTCGTTCTTACAAAAAAACATTGTAGGCCTTGTTTGATTAAATTGAAAATTTACAACCATTCTCCAATGCCAAACTGCTTCACATTTGGATTTTATTATTGCAATGTACTATATTTTTGCAGAGGAAAGTAAACTTGCATGTTGTTTCTTATTAATTCAAGAAATTGCTCATGTTTCAAGACTGAACATGTAACCTATTGTAGATTTCTTTTCATCCATGGATCCTACCCAATCCAAGTTTGAATAACCACACAATTGAAGCTCTATGTTTTACCACATAGAATGCCAAATTCTAGTGTTCCCTTCACATATCATAGCATCCTCTTTGTTGTTGTCTAGTGTTATGTTTTCAAAGATAATATAAATCAGGCAATATAACTAACTACATCACTTAATTCAAGCCTAGTGGTTGTAAGATAGATCAAATGTCGACTAGTTGATTGTATATTGATTGATTTATTGCTTTTGGATAAGTTTTGGCAAAACGTTTCATCCCTTTTTCCATAGGTGTAGATGATATTTTACAATTTACCATCCCAGACCTCTCTATGACAAAAATTTTGTGCATTGGTGTCTTCCCAAGAATTACAATTTGTCCCACTCTCTAACCTGAAAGCAAGAGTGAGAGTGTTGGTACCTTTCAAGTGCCACATAAATATCTGCAAACAACAACTTGCTTAAGTGTACATACTCTACCCCCTTACAGAATTGATCATGTGACCTCTGAGGAGAAAACCCATGTTCTTAATTGTTAGGCCCACTTATGCTATACATTTTACCATCCTAGACCTATCTAACAAACTTAGTGCATATATTGTTTGAGAGGCAAAAATATATTTATCAATTTGCCAAACTTATACGCCCAAGCAGTAATGTAGGAGGCATGGATCTATCATGTCAAAAGTGGAACATTAATATGATTTTATCTTTCCAATTGCTTCAACCTCACTACCTATGATGTTGATGTCATCAACATATATCACTAGAATCACCACATCACCATTCTTTTGATGTAGAGATTGGGATTAGAAGGATTTATTTTGAATCCATGTTCTCTCAAATACTTGTTAATTTTGATGTACCACACTGTGGGAGCCTATTTTAACCCATAAAGAGCCTTCTTTAGTTCGCATACTATATTTCCTTCCCTGTAACCTAAAATCCTTGGTATTTGTACATGTATACTTCTTCCTCTAAATCTCAATTGAGGAAGGCATTCTTCACATCCATTTAAATAGTTCCCAGTTTTATAGTAGGAGCAAAGGTATCTTCATAGTCAATTCCTTCCTTCTATGCAAATTCCTTTACAACCAATCTTGCCTTATGTTTGTCAAGTGTTCCATCTACTTTATAGCTAACCTTGGATACCCATTTGCAACCAATGAGTTTCTTCCTAGTATGTATCTCTTTTATGACCCATGTTTAGTTCTTCATGAAAATTTCATATTTGGTTTGCATAACCTTTTCCCATATTCAACATTCTTTAGCTTCTTCATACTCTCAAGGCTCAACTGAGTGTTGAAGGTTAGCCATCAAAGCATAATTGATTGAATCATATTTCTTACCTCCTTTTGGTCTCCCTTTCTCCATCATATTAGGTAGCTAATCTAATTGAACATCATCATAGGTGTTGTACCACCATTTTGGTCATTTATTTATCTCCCTCTCCTTCAAATAATATTTGGTGTCTTGTTTCTTAAAGCACATGAAGATAAAGAGTCAGAGTTTGAGGAAACCCTGGCTAGGGTTTTTCATGCAAGGACCATTTCTGTAGCTCTTTTGTCAGGTAGGTTGTGACGTCTAGCGGGTCACATCACACACTTCATCATGGAGGAGAACGTTCAACTAGTGGACTACTCAGAGGTTTCTCTCTCCGAGGATTGTATCTTTGTTAGTCCTAAAGTTCACTCTTCTTCTTTTTCTGACCCCATTCTTGCCAATATTTTGGAGGAAGAGGTAAATATTGGTTTTAATCCCTAGTACTTTGGATCCAAATTTGTTATATCACACTCTCCAGTTGATATCCCAAGAGATTAGGTTCATAAATCGTCACTTAATGTTGGTTGGGGGTGTGAGTGTACTTGCTTTGCAAGTAATTGAGCCTTGGGAGACAAGGATAATGGTCATTTTCAGGGTTTTGATCAAAATTCGACAGACCCAACAATTAGTATTTTGTCTAGTTTTGAGTAGGGAGGACATTGATCCTTGTGGTTTATTGGGAGTGGATTGGGGTTAGGAGAACTCCATGGTGGTCCCTTCTCAGTGGGACATAAGGGTTCTGGATGGAAGAGAAGGTGAGCACTCAATTCATGATGGGGAGGAATTTCTTTAGTTGTTGGTAACGATCTTCAGGTGAGTCAAATTGCAGATATGGAGGGTTGGGCCCTTGTTGGGAAATTTCATGGGAGAAGGGTGGTGAAGGAGTCTTTATCTGCTTGGATGAAGATCAATTGGGGTCCAATTATTGGATATGCTCTAGTCGTGCATCTCTTATCTATAGTTGGTATCGATTGAAGGCCGATGCTTGGAGGATTCTTGGCAATTGTTGGTATTGAGATGAGTTTCTTCTCAGCATCAAGCTATGGCACCAACTAGTTGATGCATGGGAGGAGAGTTTGACCAAGGTTCCTATATGGATTAAACTGCCTAACCTCCCCTTGGATTTCTGGTCGGAGTTGAGCTTAACAACCATTAGGGAGGTTTTGGGATCTTTAATCATAGCAGATGACAGTTATAAGAATAGTCCACATAGGTCGGTCACTAATATTCTTGTTGAGATGGATCCATGTCAAGGCCTATATGAATCTATGAATGTGGTCATAGGTGAGTGTTCTCACTCTCAAATTCTTGACTCTGTCGATGTTCCTTTTCGATGCTCTTGATGTCACCAAGTCGAACATGTCATTGACGATTGTGAACTTAACTTTCATAAAAAAAATTGTGGGGAATGTTTGAAGGACTAGCAGAGTCTCAGGTATTGTACCTCTTCAATTCGCGTGGAAAAAGGATGCACATACCTCTTCCTCCCCTTCAATGAAAGATGTTGGGAGAAGTTCTTAGGGGATACTTCTGGACTCTCCTATATATCGGTCCAAGATCATGGTTGGTGATGTTAATGTGCCTTTGGGGGAGGGTGATACATGAGGTGTGGTTGCAACTTCTCTTTGGGACTAGTTAGGCAGTGATCTAGACCTATTGAGTGAGAAATGGTCCAAGATCAAGGATATTTGGTTAAAGAGTTCAAATTAGTGCCAATCATCGTGTAACTCCTCTTCTCATAATCCCTCCCTTCTAGTTTCAAGCTCTGTGAATGATATTGCTTGTGGACATAAGGGGTAGTGAGACACACTTCTAGTCAGGTTATGGGTATGGGACTAGATTCATTGCCTCCCATTTCAAGGGTGGGAAAAAACTACATTACACGCCTCTAAAAGGATGCCAAGCCCATATCCTCCATAGCAACAGACTCTCAGGATCTTTGTTCCACTAAATCACATTCTAGCTTGTCAGGTCGTGACACATACCTCTTATGTCCATGTTCCTCTAATTTTCCATCGGGGGTTTGGGTTTCGATGAAAACAAATCATCTGGTATGATTTGGGTGGGTCCTGTGAATGATATTGCTTGTGGACATAAGGGGTAGTGAGACACACTTCTAGTCAGGTTTTGGGTATGGGACTAGATTCATTGCCTCCCATTTCAAGGGTGGGAAAAAACTACATTACACGCCTCTAAAAGGATGCCAAGCCCATATCCTCCATAGCAACAGACTCTCAGGATCTTTGTTCCACTAAATCACATTCTAGCTTGTCAGGTCGTGACACATACCTCTTATGTCCATGTTCCTCTAATTTTCCATTGGGGGTTTGGGTTTCGATGAAAACAAATCGTCTGGTATGAGTTGGGTGGGTCTAAAATCTACTTTGAAACATGCAAAAGACCGTGCTCACTATGAAATTTCTTAGGGTAGACAACAAACTCTCCTAGGAGTTCTTAGAACAGGATATCCCCCACTTTGTTATCTAATATGAAACTCATGTTTGTCAACATGAGAGGATTGGGGGGAAGGCCCAAAAAATCTCCTTGAAGGGATTTGTGGACTTGGAAAGGCCCGATATTATTCTCATACAAGAAACCATAGGCTCCTTGCATAGTCGAATTAGGGAACTATCCAAAATATTTCCTGGCTGAATTTGTTTGGGTGTGGATTCAATGGGATTGTTGAGGGGTTTCATTATGGGTTTTTTCTTAAACTTCTCTCTCATTAATTGCTTCACTATCGTCTCAGATCTATGTATCAAATTCTTCAGCAAGGAACTAGACCAGACATTTTYGATTCTCAATCTGTATAGGTCATATGAAGGTAAGGAAAAATTGTGGTCCAGGATTTTTACATTGAATTGTTTGAGCTCTAGAAATTGGATTATCGATGGTGATTAAATTTCACCTTGAGTTAGGATGAGACTTGGGTTCGGTTGGCTAGAGAGGATTGGTTGTACAATTTCTTTATTTACCACTTGGAGGAATGGGTTTGGGTCGATGTAGAGCCCATCAATCTGTGCCCAACCTGGAACAACAATCGGGGTGGTAAGGCTTATGTTGCGAAGAGATTGGATAGGTTCCTGGCACATTATGAATTACTTCAAACTTTTGGTATTTATCGTACTTGGGCGGGGAAGGTTAGCTGCTCGTACCACTTCCCAATATTTTCGAGTTTGAAAAAGGCCTGGGGAAACCAAAAGCCCTGTTCAAGTTTAATCCTTCTTGGTTAGATGATGAAGGTTTTCGTCAGTTGGTTCGGGATAATTGGAGTCATTTCCAAGTGGATGTTGGGACTCTTGAAAGTGTCCAATTTGTTGCAAGTATTCGAAATATAAAGGAAAAGACAATTGTTTGAGCACATAATTGACACATACAACATGATCAGGCTCTCAGAAATGTTGAAGCATAATTAGAATAATTGTATATGAGGCTTAATGGTAGTCGATACCCTAATGCAGACTTGGATAGATGTCGAGCACTTGAACACCTTCGCTCAATGCTACTATTGGACCAAGGGAAAGTATGGTTCCCAAAGAGTAGAGCTCTTTGGATCTCGACGGGGGATCAAAATACTATTTTTTTTTTAAATTTGCTAATTTTTAGAAAATCTATAACACAATATGGGAACTTCGAGACCCTGATGGAAACAAGTTGTATGGGTTTCAGAACTTGGTTTTCCAAGGCATTAGGCATTTTGAGTCTGTATTCAAGGATCCATAGAAGGTGAATATGGGTCAACTCCTCAAACTCATCGGGTTGTTTCCACAACTTATACAAGAGGAGGATAAACATGGACTCTTCTGTGATGTCATAAAACTTGAACTACTAGTTATTATCTCCTCCTTCAAATGAGACAAGAGTCTTAGGCCTAATGGTTGGACTGTTGAATTTTATGAAGCTTTATTTGATATTCTTGGTGATGATCTTCTTCGCGTGGTGGAGAAAATAAGACAATCAGGTAAAATGCCTCGATGTATTAATGCCACGCTTATTGCATTAATCCCCAAATTGGAATTTCCTAGCTCTTTTGATGAATTTCGACCAATATCCTTGTGCAATTGTATATATATGATTATGGCCAAGATCATAGTGGTTTGGCTCAAACCCATTTTATCCTCAGTCATAATTCCTAAATAGTTTGGCTTCCTCAAAGGGTGTCTTATACATGAAGCCATTAGATCCACTTAAGAAGGTATGCATTCCATCAAAGTTTCTAAGAGACTTGTCCCAATTATGAAAATTGAGCTTTTGAAAGCTTATGATCGAGTCTCATGGCTATACCTTCGACTTCTACTACTACAAGTGGGGTTTGATTTATCATTTATCAAATGGATCATGTGTTGTGTATCTACAATATCTTTTGTTGTCTTCTTAATGGTTCAAACACATATTTTTTTCAACCTGGTCGAGGCTTGGGCACGACTGTCCATTATCTCCTAATTTATTTTTGTTGATTGTGGATGGGCTTAGTAGGGCATTTTCCATGTTAGAAAAATGCACAAATTTTGTTTAGGGGGTAAAACTAGGTCATCATGAAAGCCCCACTCATCTCTTATTTGTGGATCATGTTCTTATTTTCTGCTATTGTAGGGAAAATGAAGCCTAGTCCATTAAGAACATTCTTGAACTCTTTTGTGATGCCACTGGGATAGTTATTAATCACAATAAAATAACTATATACTTCCCATAGGTGTAAGACAACATAAAACTTTCTATTTATGGTATTTTAAACTTTTTCTCTCATGACTTGTAAGCGAGTCTCAAATATCTTGGTTTCACTCTTAAACCCAACAATTATAAGTTGACGAACTTGAAATGGCTATTGTCCCACATTGAAAAGAAAATCAATTTCTATTGCCATCGGTGGATGTCATGTGGTGGTTGAATGATATTGATCAAGTTAGTTTTAGAAGCCACCTGATGTATTGACACATGTTGGCCCTCATTCCAAAAGGCATTCTCGACCGCATCATGAAACTCTTCTTCAATTTCTTATGGAAAGTCAGTGCAGAATATTTGGGCTCACATTTGGCGAATTGGAAAAGCATCTCAATGCTCAAGAACCTTGGTGGTTGGGGCCTCAAAGACATTCAACTATTTGCTAAGGCCTTAGCCGTTAAGTCCTTATG
>JASDQU010109315.1:66779-79913 GCA_032191745.1 Picea mariana
CTTGGGAGCCGATCCATTAGTGGTTGGGAGGCCGACCAGCTTCATAAATGCGCCGTTTGGCAGGCGCGCGGGTTTTGCACCCCACAGCCGTGCATATGCGCCCTATGTACGACTATAATGCGCGCATGCGCTAGTTTACCATGGGCGCGATGCGCTTTTTAATCTTTTTAGCCAAATTTGTATAGTTTTGGCCCTTTTGATGTGCTGTGGAGTTAATCCTTGTGCCATGGATGATTTTTTTTCTGTGTTGATGATGTTGAGTTCTTGTCGCCCTGTGTGGACGAAATTTCAGTGATAACAAACATTACAGACGTGGAGGCACCCTCATCAATAAGAATCCTATAGATGTTCTTGTCAAAGACAACAACTTGTATTTGGAATGCTATTCGAGGGGGAAGTCTCGGAATGTGATATTTGAGGTAAAAAATTATCAAATTTGTATACGTAGGATCAATTCCATTGATAGCCTTTACCAGTTCCTTTCGTTGAGAAGGGAAACTTTGAAGGACTTCAAGAGCCGACATCACATAAGTTTCTTGCGCCAGATATTCTACAATACTGTAGTTCTGGGCAACACGTGCATGAGGGTTAAAAGCGTACTTTCGAACAACACCCTTTGTGGGAGGGCGAAGAACTGTATCGAGACTCAGTCTTTTGATATGAAGAGGAACGTTGGGAGGTGAAGTTGAAGGAGGTTTTTGAACCAATGAAGGTTGTATATCATCAACCTTCTCCTTTGAGGAAGAATAATATTTGGCTCGAGTGGTCAGTGTAACATCATTCTTTATGGAATCACCAGTACACATGAGTAAATAAGAAGAAGTGGAGGAATAGGGTTGGTCATGGATGACCAGTTGGGTCTGCTATTGAGAAGGGAAAGGTTGAGACAAAATGACAGGTGTGGGAGGTTTCACGGTCCCTTGGAGGAACTTAGTAACCTCGACCCATCTTGAACAATATTTCATATAGTGATTGTCACCACAGATAAGGCAAGGGTATCGGGGTTTGTGCTTATCCTTATCATCAGTAGGTTGGGTTTTGGATTTCTCATACCGCGGGTTATTTTTTTCCTCCTTATTCCTACCCTTCCCTTTTTTAGATTTATTCTTTCCGGCAGGGGTAGATTGAACAGAGTTAACCTTGGAGGTTTTTCCGGTGGGAGGAGTAGGAGACAGAGCATTTTGAACATTAGAAGCATTGTACTTAGGGTTGGTGGGAGAGGCTTGTGTATTTTGAGGTTGAGCATGGAAAGTGCCAATCACACCGTCAATAACATGAGAAGTAGCAGGGGTAGTTGAAGTAGTGGTAGTATAAGGGTGAGGTGCATCAGTGAGTAAGTCGTAAAGAGTACCCATATATGAATAACTGAGGTCGAGGTACTAAGTGCGACTGATAGCATGTTCCTCGATGACAACTCCACCCATGGAAATATCATGAGAGATCTTATTCACGAATGATTTCATGAACCACTCTGCCAATAACTGATCGGGAAGATTGAGTTTGATCAAACGTCGTCTTCGTCTCCACTCATGAATGTAATCAGAGATGGGAGTGGCTTTAGTTTGTTTGAAGGAACTCAGGATCTCAGTTCTTGTTTCACAATGGATCAATAATTGGTAGTGTGTAAGGAAAGCCATGGATAGGGTATTAAATTTAGTGAAGAAACCTCGTTGTAGTTCTCTATACCACTTTGTAGCCGAACCCGTGAGAGTTCGTTGGAAGAGTTGTAACCAAATGTAATCATCCATCAAAGAGTTGGATGAACACCAAAGGTGGAAAGTCATGACATGGTTGTTTGGATCCTCACCCGATTTACCATCAAATTTTGGGATGTCAGACGATACTTTGGCCAGTATCATGGGCCAATGGGGAGAATGTAGGATAGGATCATTCAAGATTCTAGACAAATCAGGTAGATCCAAAGTGGCTAAAAAGGGTAATTGTCTATTCATATGAAGATACTGGTAACTTTGGGGAGGGAGTCCCATCGGTATACTAGTAGGACCATAAGTAGTCTGTATGTGAGGTGAAGGTCCTAACAGATTCAGACGTGTGTGGAGGCATGTAGCCCATAGGGTTGTAATGATTGGAGATGTTCCCTTGGGGAGGGACACTATATTGAACGTTCGAACCCCAAATGGGATTGGAAGAATCAAGGTATGACTGGCCCAAACTAGGGGGTATAAAAGAGCTAACCTGAGGTTGTTTCCCCCCATATGATTGTGGATTTCCTTGAATAAGAATATTCCAATACTGGGCTAGTGATCTGGGGATGCTCTGTCCATATTGTGGATTATATCCTCCGAGTGGGGGTTGTACTCCAGGTGAGGATGATGCCCCAATTTGGGTTTGACCTCCAAATTTAGTTTTCCCCCCTGGGTTATACTATCCCCCAATAAGAATCTGATAACCAGAAGTAAATAATGGAGTGGAAATTCCAAAGGTGGTAGAGACACTGGGTCCGAATCCTCCTATAAAAGGTGGATAAGACCTTACAGAGAGGAACTGGGATGGTGTCAGAATATAACTAGAAGCAACATTATACCCAGGAGGAGTAAAGACTCCAGAAGCTCCGAATGTAACTTGGGTAGGAATGGGGATAGAAGCATTCAAGGCATTATACCCAAGAGGGAGTGACATGATTTTTCTACACGAACGCGATGTACCAATAGGAGGTTGGCTAGCCACTATGTTCTTGGTGGGGATAATCATAATGTTTGGGACCATTGTGGGACCATTGTGGAATGGGCCTACTAAAGATGGATAGTTGAGCTAGCACCAGCCTCTGAAACAACGAAGAAATAAAAAGTTGTACTGTTAAAATGATCTAAAGGTATCGTAAATGTAGTAGATGTTTCGGGTGGTTAAGAAACAAAAGGTATCTCAACTTCTGCTTCTAAGTTGGGAGGGTTCCGTATAGAAGTTAGAGTTTGAGATATGTCAGTGGTCCAAAAAGGATCCTCATTTTCAAGGCCAACAAGGATTCCAGTTGGTATTCCAAAAGTGTCAACAATGATTTCTTCGGACGAGTTTAGTCAGAGAATACATCTCTTGTATCTAGGAGGTAAGCGGAAAACGTCCAAAGAATCAGAAACGATTCGAAAACTTTCTAAAGAGTCAGTTCTTTCCACTTGTGAAGGTATGTGGTACTAGATCTCACTCTGTTGAGGAGAGTCCTTTAGTGGATTAGGAATCAAGGGTTGGGAAACTTTCGTATCTTTCAGAGGTAGTCCTTGCATCCTACGTGAATGATGTGGAGGGTCAATGTTGGCTGAACCAAAAATTTTATGGAAAAAATCTATGGCCAACTATGTAAAAAAAAATCACTCGCCAGTAGAATCTAGGAATCAAAACCAAGAAAACAAAACCTTCTTGTTTTGAAGTCATTAGTTGGTGGTGAAATCCAACGTCACAAAGTCAAGACAAGAAGGGTCTTGGATAGGGTGGAAAAGTTACATTGACGACCTTCTTAATGGACTTACACCTTGGTGCAAGATCCCACACATAATCGTGGGTATACCCTCCAAGGAGCCCGATTGATTCTGGCCAACGTCGATTCTAGGTACTGTGAAGACTTGCCCCTCCACAATCACCTTGTGTAAATTCCTAAGAAGATAGGCAACTAAGGCTACCAAAAACAACAATGATGCCTAGGGAGACAGTCGACAGTCCGATGCATGTGCAAGGGCAGGGTATCTATCCCAAAATCAACTTGAGAGGCTTCCACTCATCATTGTGGGTATACCTTCAAGCAACCCCCATAATACGCGCAATCTCTACACTGAGATCAACAAAGCAGGGTGAGTAATTTTGTTGATCTCAATGTGACCTCATGTTTGACCCTTGTGTGAGAAGGGCTTCCCAGGAAAAAGTGTTGTAAATGGAATTTTACACTCCCTATCACAAGATGCTATTGTGTGTTTTGTGCTTTGGAGAGTGTGTCTCACTACCTATTCCAAATCTCTAGCCTAGCAAATGTTGGTGTAAAAGAGCCCTAGAAAAAATTACTAGTTAAGTTTTAGATTTTCACAATATTTTTAAAGGTCGTCGTTACTTAAGAGGGAGACGGGAATGAAACTGATGTTGTGTAAGACCTTGACCCAATAATATGCAAACAGAAATGAATGATGAAAATTTTCATTCAATGAATTCTATCTACAACAGGGAGCAGGTGTTTCCGGAATAATGTAAACTATGAAATATACTTCCTTTTTCTCTAAATGAACACAATTTCAAATAACCAATAAACAATGAAGTTCTTCAATGTTCTCTTTTCTTAAATGCACTAAATTTTCTTATATATGTTTTTTCAAAAGAATGGATAACTTCAAATTATTCCTTTCTAAGACCAGACCAAGGGCATGGAAGAGAAAAGACAAGAGATCCAAGAGAATCTATACCTTCAACAAGCACCCAAATCGAAGACAAAAAATAAAAAATGACAAGAAAGTATTTCCTCAAATGAAAATGAAGAGACAACTTCTTAGTTATCAAGCAATCTAGAATACGTAATCAATCAAAAATTTCAAATCCAATCCAATATTTTTAATCGAACAAGCACTTAGATACAAGTTCAAAGATTATACCCTTGTTGTTAAAAATAAAAAATGAAAACTGGAAAATGACTAAGAGAGGTGTTTGATCTCCGAAAACTAATCAACAACAAGTCAAATGTTTAGAAAAAAGTCATATGTTGGTATTAAAAATCCTTTCCAGTTGGTTAAAGGAAAAAATGGGCATCAACAGAGGCTAAGACCCAACTCAAAATATTTCACAGACATCGCCGCAGGCTGATAGCATATCACAGTGTGGAAATCAATAGTTTTCGTAAGCCAGAAACATATAGGGTATGAAAATCCTGCACTGAAGTAGGCAACTAGGGTGCGGAAATTAGAGGTTTATGTAGGCTATATATAAGGTACAGTGCAGAGGTGTTTGTAAATCAAGAAATTCTGAGAAAAGGGCAAAGGATCTAAGTGGATTTTTAAATCCAGAGAGTCTGAATGGATCTCCCACAGACTTAGAGACTGATTTCAAATGAAAAGAATAGGTAAAGAGAAAATGGCCAACAAAAAACCATAATCAAGTCATATCCCCAATGGAGTCCCCAATTTTGTTATTGAATAAATCAGTGAATGCGGACATAAACTAATCTCCCTAGATCCACCTGGATCTAGAAAAAAACAAGATAGGACATGACGCTTTCCCTAGGTTGCTACCATTGAATTTGTCACCAAAGAAGGAGTGTATGGCATACCTTTATATATCGCTCCCCTATATCTCTGTTGTCCCTGCTTCGCTCCGGTGCTCTTGTGAGATCAGATCTGCAATGACACAAACCAACCAAAGTGAAAGAAACAATTGTAGATTCAATGGAGACCTAAACATGTGATCAAGGAGAAGATGAAGTGGTTACTAGGATGAGGATGATCCCACCAAATCAGAAAACCCAATAAGATCACAACAATACAGATGCCACCTCACATTCTAGAAAATTCTCCTTCTAGAAACTTCTAGAAACTTCTTCCTTTTCTTAGCTTCAAGCGTCACTACACCCTGCTTATATAGAAGCATGCGAAAATACCATAGGCCAGGCATAGAGAAGCTTGCGGAAATAAAGGATTTCTGCACTGTGTACCACTGGTAGCCTACGAGGTCATTCTAAAAATGTGCCTTGTAGGGGAAGAACTCAGACATTTTCCTCATGTGAAATACTGTTTTGGAAGCCTGAACACATGCCTATGGGGTCATCATCAGAGTGACCAAAATAATGTGTAACATCTGTGTACAATTTTCAGATCCATACAACAAATATTCCATGTGGGGCACGCTCTACAAGTTCTCTCTCTAGAATAAGCAAGAATTCAACAAGGTATGACATTTTTTCTATAACTCCTTTCTGAGAGGTTCCAAGTAGTGACACCTGGAGGAATTGCATAAAACAAACTGAAGAAAATTGTGTACTATTTTTAGATCTTTATTCATTACAGGCACATAGTTATGATTATTTCAAGTTAGGGTTCTTGACTAATCCAAAACTAGTCATGTGAGACTAAAGTAAAGTTTGATGAAAATGCTAGTCTCTTGTTGTTAAAGTTAAGGAAGGTTTGCAGGTATGTGATCATATACACCAGGTCTATTACAAAGTTACAAATCAGATTTGGATGATGAAAATGATGAGGGATTTTGGTTGAGGTTGAGGTACAGGTTGATGCACGGTTCAGGTTATTGGTACAATTTTTTTGGTGCAGGTTGATTGGTACATGTTTACATCAGTATATTTCACAGTGATAGTGTGACAATGGTTCCATCATTCTACTTATACGTCAAGGTGGTTGGACGGGGAGAGGACAGGTGGTTGTAGCCACCTTCCGACTATAGCCGAAGAACAGAGGGGGTTGTAGCATCCTTCTAGTTGTAGCTAGATAATTGGGGAGTTGAAGCTTCCCTCAAGTTGTAGCCTGAGAAACTAGGGGGTTGGAGCCTCCTTCCAGTTGCAATTGGAAAACTAAGGAAGTTGGTGCTTCTAATGAATGTAATTCTTCAAGACATACAAGAAAATTCATTTCATGGTTTCCTAATGCTTTGGGTTTCCACGTAAAAACACTGGTGTACTATGCATGTGTATGATTGTTCATTTTTTCATTGTTTATTTACTCTTCAAATATTGGATGATAATGCTACATTGATATAATACTTGCTTTATATGGTTAAAAAGTATTAGATTTCTCTATTATTGATTCACCCCCCCTCTCAGTAATCAAAACGTTAGTTCTTCATACTTATTTCATAGTTTTATTGGTGTAAACCCTAGAAGGAGTATAAGTGCATACACCCTCCATTAAGCTTCATCTCATTTCTAGTTGATAAGTCATTTTTGGACAAGGTTGCTAGGAGGAGTACAAGGGTGTACACCCTCCTAGATTTACCTAAGTTTGATTTGCATTCCCTAGGGAGTAAAAGGGCTTACGCCCATAGGGATATTGTGGATATAACACTTACATCCAAGATTCCATTTACCCAATATTTTAAAGGCACTAATCTGAATTTTTCATTGGAGAAATAAAATTGCTTGCATTGCGTAACATGATTTTATGATATTTTCAAATTGTTTGAAGTGGAATCAATTCTATGTTCTAATAAATTGCTTGAGCCACTAGGGCATCTTATTTTTCCAAGAATATATTGTTTCTATCATAACTTAAAGCTACATACATTAGGACTGCAACAAACTACTCTATATCTTTGAATTTAACTTGCATTTTTACTGTGGAAATTGGCTAGTAAGCCATTACTATCATTCTATTGCTAATTGGTGAAATTTTGGTTGGATTACTTGCTTGTTCTCATGGTTGAAACTTGAGGTTGTAGAAAATATTTTATACAACCACTTGGATGTTACAAACATACTCTAAAAACTTCATACAAAAACCCTGTAATATCACTGAAGTTTGTGCTAAAGTATTGGGAACTAATCTACTTGTTTTATGCTTCATTTCTCAATAAATATCTTATGCTTTGAGTGGTTATATATGTAGTAATTATATTTATTCATTGATGATATATACTCTTATATAATTCTTTATTTTTGGAAAACAAGATTAACTTGATTTTCCACTTAATCTTTGAGCTTGTATACTTGTCTCTTCTCGTGTATTGGGTAGGTACAACTATCTTCCGTAGGTACTCAAGCACTTGGAAAACATTAACCATCTCTGAGACTTGTTTCCAAGACACTTTCCACTTAGTATTTTGACCTATAGGGGAATCATCTTCCATAACCTCACTTTCCATCTCATTTCCCCCTAGGGTCACCCAAGATTTCCCCCTTGCATGGGATTTATCCTTTAGTAAAGCGAGGGAAGGGTTTATCTAAGGTGACATTGGATAGAATCTCCCACAATTATTGCCATATTGTGGATTGGATAGGGATTTATCAAACCTATAGTTTGTGCAATAACACCATGGACAAAATAGAAACTTAGGAGAATACAATAGAAATTGTTTCGCTTCACTAGTTCAAATATATCGTGCCCTGGTCTAGGCTTCTTGTTTTTGTTAGTTTCTTTTCCTATTGTTAAAGAGAATAACGTTTGATTGAAGTTTTATACACGTGGAAATTAGTTTCTGAAGTTTTCTGTGGTTCAAAACTATGTCGTCATTATTCATGTTGCAAGATATAGTACCTTGGTCTGATTGTTTCTTTTTTTAGTTTTTGATTTGTTATCAAAGAGAATAGAGTTTTATAGGTTTTATTAGCTATGTTTTTGGTTTCTTTGGTTCACAACTCTAGTATCATTATATTTTTCTCTTCTCAAATATAATAGAGATGGTGCTAGATTGATTTAAGTTTCTCTTTTGTTGTCAAATATAATAAAATAGATTTTTTTTTTTTCGTTCCTCTGTTTGAAAGCTACAACACCCAAGTCCGCACCTATTGTTTTTTTTTTTTCGTTGGGTTCTTTTCCTATTTTCAAAGAGAATAAAAAATGATCTAAATTGATTCAAGTTTTAGCTGCGTAGAAATTAGTCCCTCACATTTTCTCTGGTTCAAAGGTACGTCGCCATTGTTTATATAGATTAATATTAATATATTTAAGAATAAGAATATATATTATAATTATATATATATATGTATGTATGTATTTAATTGATCTAATATTAATGAGTACCTCTTGTGTATATTTTGTGAGTATCTCTTGAGCATGATTGAAGATCTATTCTGAGAAAGAGAGTGCGAGGAGGATCTCATGAATGGATCAAAGTTTCGGCAATGTCTGAGATCTTGACGAAAAAAGTCTCGGAGCTTCATAAACCCTAGTTTCTGAGGTATACGTGGGTTGTAATGGGCCAGAGCCCGTACACATGTGGGCTGTATGAAGACAAGGCACATACAATGGATAAAGTCATGGAGATTTGTGTTTGAGATGATAACTGAGTGTTGAAGACTAAAGAAGGTTCCAGATCTACACTCTATGGGCTCAGATCCGCCACAAAGATTCTGGTATGGTGATATTATTGTATTGATGGATATTCTTGTTTATTTGGTGAATGCTTAAGGAATTCTTGGTATGGATGTTATGATGTGGTTTGAGTTGGTTGATGGAGTGAGAAACACTCTTATGATTTAATATTGATATGATGGATATAGTACATTGGTTATTTACACATGTTCGAGTAGTATTCATAATGTATGATTGAGAAGCATGAGTTGGCTATTGGAGAGCTTGGATGTGTTGTGACTGGCTGTGGTTCAGTTTGGACAATGGAATACATAAGAGAATGTGTTTGCAGATTGCAGAGGATCTGAGTATGTGATGAAAAGGATAAACCCTAATGGCTCAGAAGGTATACACAGGCTATACTATAGTCTGACCGCGTACACACATGGGCTGAACTACTAGTAGCGTGTACATACACTTGCTACTCTACTGACAGGTCACATATCTATGACAAATTGATATCTGTTGAGGATTGTTGGATCATCTCAGTTGGTGTTGAGGGTGTAAGCTGAGTCTTGCATTATAGAGCTAGTGCTCTTGTAGAGTTGTACTCTATTCAGTTGTTGTTGAAAAACCCCAAGGATTGTAGTCCATAATAAAAGAAAATTGTACATACATCTTGTGTTCTTTGTGTTCCTTGTGGTGATGAATTGTTGATGATATATTGCTGATATATGTTGTTGAAATGTGTTCACATCTAAATTGGTTATAAATGACGGCAATGAACAATGAGGTAATGGTGATTATTAATTAATGAGTTTTTGAGTAAGAGGAAAGTTTGGGAAAAAGATCCCTACACTGTTCACCCCCCCTCTCAGTGTAGTCGGTGTGTCCAACACAAACACACACACACACACACACACACACACACACACACACACACACACACACACACACACACACACACACACACACACACACACACACACACACACACACACACATGTATATGTGTATATTGTATATGTGTGTGCACACTGAGGGTACACTTACAATTAAATGGTTTAGCCAACAATACTAATATACCAATAGAAATACAACAACTCAATATCTAGGGATTTACATGAGACTTTGTCTAGGGGATTAGCATATTTATTATTTCCTCTAAGTTCCCAAGAACTTCAAATTTGTTGTTTCTTGATGTAGGTGGACCCTCTTGTGAAGGATTTGGATGAGATGGACCCTTTCGTTGAAAATTCCTTTGCTTGCTCAGNCACACACACACACACACACACACACACACACACACACACACACACACACACATGTATATGTGTATATTGTATATGTGTGTGCACACTGAGGGTACACTTACAATTAAATGATTTAGCCAACAATACTAATATACCAATAGAAATACAACAACTCAATATCTAGGGATTTACATGAGACTTTGTCTAGGGGATTAGCATATTTATTATTTCCTCTAAGTTCCCAAGAACTTCAAATTTGTTGTTTCTTGATGTAGGTGGATCCTCTTGTGAAGGATTTGGATGAGATGGACCCTTTCGTTGAAAATTCCTTTGCTTGCTCAGAACCGTCTTGGACTAAGGTTCCATCCTTGAATGCTTCTTTGAAGAGGGTTGTTCTTCTTGGGTTTTTGGATAGTTTTTTAGCAAAGTGTTCGTAAGCATGACAAACCATGCACTTGAATGGGATCTGCTCATAATCTAGTGCTTGATGGTGGCTCCACCAATCTATATTGATTTGAAAATATTTTGGGAGTGCCTTATCCAAGTTCACCTCCATGTATATTCTCACACAAGAATATAGGTTCCCTTTGGGTTCTACTCGATCAATAAAATAACTCAATTTGTTTCCAATCTCTCTTAGGGAGCATTCATTCCAGAAATTAATGAAAGATGGGGTAATTTGACCCACACTAGGGCTGTTGTAATCTCTTGTTTTGGGTTAAAGTTAAGGGTCCATGGGGAAAGACGCATTCCCCTAGAACCCATTAAGTATGGACTAGATCTAAATATCATATCTCTCTTTTCCTTTTTTAAAAAGAGAAAATCATAATAACCACAATAGTTGGGTTCTTAATCAATAGGGTTCAATTCAATGTATGGGTGAAGCATAAATGTAGGCAATCCTCAACAGTTCAATAGGTACAAGCCTACAACCCACTACTTAAATATATATCTCTGTGAAGGGGAATCTTCCCATTGATAACTTCGATTGGCTAGCTCCAAAGCTTCACTTTCCTTTGGATGAGATCTAGGCCTTCACCATAGATCATGAACATCATTGGATTGCCATTTTTTCCCATTTTTCCTTATTTCAATCTAATGAGCATATTGATATTACATTATTGGAGCTTTTAACATGACTAACTACTTTGCACCATTGAATTAGGTCAAATGAATTGATTCCCTTTCCTAGTCCAAACTATCAAAGTCACGCTTCCTCTTCCCCCTTCCAAAGGAGAAACCTTGAGACTAGAAATACAATAAGGGTAATTAGTGTATTGATATCTTTATCAAATTCATGTTTGGGTGGGGTCCTATCATTTATAGAAGCTACAATTGCAATCCCTCCAAACTCTTATTACGTTCCACCCAATGGTGATTCATTGTGAAGTCCTTCCTCTTGGTGAGTAAATTCTATTTTTTTTCTCTTTGTAGTCTATGAAGTTTTTACCTTTAGGTTATAAATTGCCACATGTTCATGATCAAAATAAAACATATAAGGAGAAGTAACATTTATATAATCTAATACTTATCTCCAACTTTAATTATCACTCTGCAACACAATTTCATTAAAATAAACTTTGGCCAAATCAACATACATACAAATTTAAGTAAAGTTCTTCAAAATTTAAACCTAATCTATGGATCCAAGATAACAAAATTACTAAAAGCATTGCAAATGGATTAAATATATCACTTTATTATTCAAGAGGGAGATTGGGATTCTTAACCAAATTGGGATGTCTAACAATGATTTTAAATATGAGTTAAATCCAAGTTATCATAAATTCATAAATACACCAACTTAATCCATAAATCAAGATTTTTCATCAAAGTTTTATATTCTATTTAAATCATAAATAATTAAAAAACAAAAGTATGCATCAATAAATTACCACTAAGAAATGACCCTAGAAATTCAAAATCGATGGATGGAGTTTTTACATTGATAAACATGAAACATTAACTAAACCATATTGAAAATAAAAATGTAATAATGTTTTACATTAATCCATGTTGGGACAAACTTCATAACCAAAGGTAAAGTTGACATTACTCTTCATAAATCAAGCTCTTCTTAAAAGCTTTAATTTTCTTTTAAACAATATCTACCATAATGGGGTACTTCTTCAACCGAAGGAGTTCTAAGTGTAACTACTCCATATATCTTTAATCTTCTAAATTTTTATTTTTAATGGTAGATACTTGTGTATTTCTTTGCAACAGTTGCTTATGACCTGCACACCTTTATTATATAGATTCAATTTAGTGGTATTCATTGTCCTTAGCAAGCAATGTCACGCTCCATGGGCAGTGACCTTTTTTGGTGTGTTCCATCCTACAAGCAATGTCAAGCTCCATGGGCAGTGACCTTTTTTGGTGTGTTCCATCCTACAACCATCATGGTGTCATCTATTTTCCACGTCCACTTTTGAAGACAAAGTTTTAATCAACAAAGTCGATGAAGTGCAGATGACCATTTGATTAATATGACTATTAATTTACCAAAGCTTAATTCTATTAATAATACCAAATTATGAATACTTCAAACCCTTTCCTAACTAATGTTACATTTTACTTAAAATATTTTTCTTTAACTTTATTCTTTTAATAAATAATCTTCCATTTGGATTTTTTTTTAATCTCATTATATTTCAATTTTTCCTTTAATTTATTTGATTTATTATTTATTTATTTCAAAAATTTGGTGTAAAGTTTGTTTTGAGCTTAGCCTAATGATGAACCATAAAATAATGACACTAAAACTAGTAATTTGATCCCACATAAGCCAACCGTTATCACTTCCCTCACGTTTTAATGGTCTTTAGAGGTATATTTTTAAAGGCATATTTCTCTTGACTCTAATTATAAAATATGTCTCGACACCTTTTTAAATATTTTTGGAGTCTTTGGTCTTAAATTAAATTAAATTATATATA